>LFZO01000110.1:0-82222 GCA_001578225.1 Pseudocercospora musae | reverse complement strand
CGATATACTAGAGGTCGAAGGCGAGGCGCCATCGCCTATACGGCGAGTTGGCTACGCTACTAATGCCTACTAGGCTATAGTAAGAGCTAATAATAGATTTCATTACCGATCTACCGCTAAGCAAGCTCGGTACCTACGTCTATACTACGATACTCGTAATAGTCGATCGCTATACGAAGATAAGCCTCTTTGTACCTACTACAAAGAAGTACATAGTAGTAGAGCTAGTAGATATCTTCCTAAGAGAGGTAGTTAGAAGGTTTAGAATCCTAGCTAGAATAGTTAGTAATAGAGGGTCTCTATTTACTAGTTAGTTTTAGAGCGACTTTTGCTACGAGACGTATATAAAGCGTAAGCTTAGTATAGCGTTCTATCCGTAGACTAACGGACAGACTAAACGTACTAACTAGACGCTAGAATAGTACCTAAGATGTTATTGTTCTAATAACTAGGTAGACTAGGCGTCTTGGCTCTCGTAGGTAGAGTTCGCGTACAATAATAGCGTATACCCTACGCTACGCATAAGCCCCTTCCGCATGCTATATAGATATAATCCGGATGTTGCTCCTATATCGTTGCCTATAGCTCGGGACGAGCTGTCCGAAGGAAGGGCACTAGCGGCGATCGATGCTACGGAAAGACTACGAAAAGCGTACGAGACGCTTGCGTAGCGCTAGAAGACCGTAGCGGAATACTAAGCTAAGTACTACAATACTAACTATAAGGCTTAGAAGTATAGTATTAGCGATTTAGTACTATTGTCGTCTAAGAATGTTAGACTAGATCTACTAAAGAAGAAGCTTAGCCTAAAGTATCTCGGCCCGTTTCGTATTATCGACGTAGTAGGAGCGTAGGCGTATCGCTTAGCGCTACCTACTCGTACGAGAATCTATAATGTTTTCTATATATCCCTACTCGAGCCTTAGAAGGGGCGCAAGGGCGAGGAGCATAAGGTTAGTATACTAGTCGTAGAGGATACGGATAAGTAGCGCGTAGAAGAAATCGTAAGGAAGAAGGTATAGAAGGGAGAGACTTACTACCTTATTAGGTAGGTAGGCTAGCTAGAAGAATATAATACTTAGGAACTAGTAGAACATATAGAAGACTTAGCGGCGCTTAACGCATTTAAGGCGTAAGCGAGACATAGTCGGAGAACATAAGAACGAGATAAGACAAGGTTAATAGATACATACTCGTTTCGCTATTAATAGGGGTATTTAGCCTAGCTTAGAATAGAAGAAAATTATACGTTCGCGGCGCTTGCGCGCCGTAGGCGTACAACCTACTAACTAGCTCCGTAGAGCTAGTTACTCTCGTAACTATTAGAACCCTTACCCTACTTAGGCTTAGGCATAGGTAGAAAGCCTATAGTAGTATCGACTACTACTATAGTAGTATGCGCCCCCTTTAGGGCGAGGTTCTATCGCGGTTAGTATACGCTCAATAGGCGATAGGTATGTAGGGATAATGCGTACCTAACGGCCGATTTCTACTAGCCTAGAGAGGTTGATATTAATACGCTCTAGGATAGCTACTAGGTCTAGACCGTTGGCGGTCGCCGGCGCGATACTAGCGCCGTAGTTGCGCTTTAGTAGCGTACCGTTACTAGTAATCTTGTTCTTGTTACGGTAGTAGCTATTTAGAGATTTCTTAACCTCTAGGAAAGCTAGGCGGTTAGTAGACGCGACACGTACGAAGAGAAAGCGATACGTACGGTCTACGTATACATCTAGGCGCTACTAGATCTCGTCGAGGCCAACCTAGGCCTAGATAGGATTACCCCCGTACTTAGGGTCGTCTAGGTCGTAAGTAGCGCGCTTAGCGCGAGCTATACGTATATGCTAGAGTAGCGCGACGAGGTATAGTACTATAACTAGCTCGTAGGGATAATACCCCTTAGCGTATCTCTAGTACTTCTTCTTAGTAGTAGGGTACATGTTACCTCTAATGTACATATTATTTAGATCCTCTATAGCGGGTTAGTTGCGAGACGCGTGCGAGGAGCGCGCGGGGATTATTCTTACTATTAGTAGTTATATACTAAAAGCATCTACTACAACCTTCTACATTAGGCCTAAAGCGCTTGCTAGCCGTAACTAGGGTAGTAGGACTAGCGGCGGGGCGCTTGTGTACCGCAACCGGGGTACTAGTAGGGTCTATACTAAGAGTAGTATAAAAATTGTTAGTTGGAACGTAAGAGGAGCTTGCGTAGTACTAGCGAGGTACTAGCGTAGTACTAGTAGAAAGCTTAGAAATAGGGGAAGTTTTTAGGTAGACTACGGACACTACTTATATACGGGCTACCTAGTTGCCGACAACAACAATTAATACGTTCTTAGGAATACGCTAGACCTGCCTAGCAACGTTACTAGTAGTAAACATGAAAATTCTACTATATAATAACGAAGAGTTTTCGCGTAGTAACGGGCTACCCGAGGTAGCAACGTACGCTAAGCGTATTTAGAGCGCTAGAGGCGCGAGGGAATGCGTAGATAGGATAGCTTAACGAGGAGTTAGATTTGTCTATAGCTAGGGACAGCTACACTAGGAAAAAGGGGATAGTTGTAAGGACCTCGATAAGGTAAGGTCTCTTACTAAGCCCTAAGTGTACCAAGCGGCGCGCGCTAGGGGCGCACGCTAGACGCACGTGACTCGTATAGCCTTTTTAACCTAGCGCTCCGCGCAATCCTTTTAGGAGGCACTTGTTAGTTCTACTACCTACTATGTCATCGGTTAGGCGGGTGTTCTATACGTTACTACATACCTAGCCCTTAACAAATATACTTTACGAAAACATACCTAACTCCTAGGCTAAGGCGCGAGCGCCTACGAACATAGAAGATACAAGTATACCTCTCTATAAACAAAATAGCGACGGTAGTTCCGAAGAAAGATAGAGGAGGGAAGGGATCTAGCCTCTATTCCTAAGCTAGACTAAGGAACAACTAGTACCCAAACTAGGCCCTAAAGGCCTAAAAGACTAGCCTAACTAGCTAAAAACGAACGGCAATATATAAAAGAACCTCTAAACCCTTATAGACGATATCTAAAAGGCACTAGACGCTCCCTAGGCCCTAGATTTCCTATCCCTCCTCTCCCTCCTCTAGTAGGCCTAGACATAGCTCCTATACTAGCTAAAGGATACTAATACTACTAACGTCCTCTAAACCTATATATAGAACCTCTAAACTACTACAAAAATACCTAAACTAAAAACATAGGCATAGGCTACCTCCTAAGGCTAGCTAGCTATACTAAGTATATAGAGAATTCCTCTAGAAAGTTACATAATTATAGTAAGAGTTAGTTATAAGGAAGAGTAAGAAAGAATAAAGGGCCTTACTAACTAAGAGATACTATAGGGAATTAAAGACCTAGGGGTAATCGCTATTAAGAAACTTAAGAGTAGTAATCTAAGGATCTTTATAGTATCTAAACCTACTAAAGACAAGCTAATAAGCGAACTAGGGTAGATATAAAAGACACTCCCTAGTACTATAGTAGAGGCCCTAATATACTAGATACTAGTCTATAGCTTTAGGGCTATAGGATTTAATCCTAAGGACCTAAGCTATACTTATAAGATCTAAGAAGAGAATAGAAGACTCTACCTATACCTTAAGATATCCTAGGTAGCCTAGCTAAAAAGCCGAAAAGTTATAGAAGGAAAGATATACTCCTCTATTATCCTAAATATATAGAGCCTAGCTTAGGTAAAGGAAATAATATAGAAAGGCCTAGTATCCTAAGGTACCCTCCTTACTATAGAGGAGTTTAACCCGAAGTAGAGACCTATACTATACCTTAAATATAGAGAATTTAGGTATATTGCAAAATACTATAGAGCTAAATAGGTATATAGAAAATGTATAGGACTATATAGGATAGACGAATATTAAGGAATACTAAGGAAATATAGTAACTACTAGGATACCTATATAGTATAGTTAGTATTATACAAAGTAAAACAAGTAGCGATAGTAAAGGCGAGGGTATTTAGAGACTAAGTAACTAGGAGCTAGAGCTACCTAACTTACCTAAAAGACCCTAAGGACCTAGAAGGATAGATAACAATTAGGTCTAAGAGAAAAGCTACTAGGAATACAAACCTAGATCTAGAAACCGAAGATAGGTTAAGAAAACTATTAGGGAGACTAGTAGGTACGAACTCTACTATCCTAGTAGGTAGAGTATAGAACAAAAAAATCTCCTCCCTATTCTTCCTAGTTATAGACTAGGAAGGGCAACTAAGCTAGAGCTAAAGCTAGGAAGCTATAGAAGACATATAGGCATATTAGAATACCTAAGATAAATAGTAGTAAAGGGAAACTTACTATCCTATAGTATAATACTAACTATAGCGTAGACAAGATCTAAATCCTATTCCTCTAATAGCTAGATCTAAAGGACTACTAAGTAGTAGCAATCTAAGAGCTATAGATTAACCCCTATAATAGTAATACTATAGTATACCTAGGATACTATACTATACTCCTAAGAGTAGTATATCTAAGGGTTGCTATATACATCTCTAAGGAGATTAGTATATAAACATAGAATATAAAAGAATACTCTAGAGATATAATTATAGTTAGACTCCTTATAGGAGATAGATAGATTAATATCCTAAACTACTATAATCCTTCTAGCTATACTAGAGACTATACCCTAGGTATCCTCCTACTAATAGAAGATATAACCTAGGGAAAAGAGGAGAAAGAGACTATACTACTAGGTAACTTTAACCTATACTATCCTAGGTAGGGAGGGAACAATACCTAGAACTAATATTAAGTAGTAGACTACCTTATTACAATTATAGAAAAAGCCTACCTTAACCTACTTCTAGAGCTAGGCACAATTACATAGGAGACTCCTAGGAGCTACTAGACCCTAGACCTAGTATTTAGGACTATAGGAATCTAATAGGATATATAGGAATATAGAATAAGGATAGACTTAGAAATAGGATTAGACTATATACTAATCTAAACTATAATTATATAGGCCTAGACTAGTACTAGAGCTTAGGTATAAAGACTATAATAGAGAAAGGTAGACTAGGACAAGATTAGGGCTAGGGTAAGGAAGGAGGTATAAGAAATCTCTAATAGAGAAATAGATATACTATAATAGCTTAATATAATAGCCTAGGAGGTCTAAGAGATACTAGCTAAGGTTATCTAAGAGGATATCCTAAAGGCTAAACTATCTAAGTATACTAAAATAACCTAGTTAAAGGAATATAGTAATATAGTAAAAAAGATAAGATACCTTAAGAGGGAGTAGAGCTAGGATAGAATAGAAAGGAACCTAGTAGTATACCTAATAGCCTCCTAGGCTAAAGGCAAGCGGATTAGGAAAGATAGGGACCTAGGCTAGAGAGATATAGTTAAAGAAGCTACCGAGGACCTAAATAAGATCTAGAAACTAGCTAGGTAGGCTAGGGAAGGGATAGGCTAAAGATATCCCCTTCTACAATTCCTAGAGATTAGGAATAAGGATAGTATAATACAAATAGAAAACTAAGGGAAGGTAGAAGTACTAGCCTAATACTTCTTTCTAGAGCTAAGGAAAGCTAACTTAGACGATATACAACATATATCCTACCTAAACCTATTCTAGATAGAGGAAGAAGTTAGAATAGGAGAACTCTAGAAGATACTTAATATACTCCCTAAGGGGAAAGCCCTAGGACTAGACTAGATTGTTAACCTAATACTTAAGGAATATCGATAGGAACTCGGACCTATTACCTATGCTATACAAGTTCTTTATAGTATACCTATAACAAGGATACTACCCTAAATCCTTTAAATACTCTATAATAGTTATCCTAAAGAAACTATAGAAGCCGGACTATACTAAGCTAGGAGTATATAGACCTATAGTACTACTAAACACTATAGTAAAGGTACTAGAGGCTATTATAGTAGGGAGAATAAGTAAGGAAGTAGAAGAAAGGGATCTCCTTCCCTAATCCTAGATAGGAGCTAGACTAGGAAGATCTACTATATTAGCCCTAGAGCTAATAATAGAATAGGGTTAGATAGTCTATAAAACGGACCTAATAATAGTAGTATTATTAATTAATACTATGCCTAGACATATTAGGGGCATTCAATAATTTATTATACTAGAGACTAATATATAATATTAGGATAAAAGTATACCTATAATATATTATGTAATTTATCTAGTTATTCCTTTAGGATAGGACTATATGCCTTAGACTTAGGAAATATATAGATTAGGTAAGGCGCTAAACAACTAGAATACTATAAGGATTAATCCTCTTACTAATCCTATTCCTATTCTTTATATCTATACTCCTCCCTAACCTTAAGGATAGAGGAACTATAGTAATAGGATTCGTAGATAACTCTAATATCCTTATATATAGAAAAAGTATAGAAGGGAACTATAGAAAGCTAGAGATAGTATATAATAAGTATATACAATAGATAGCTAAATATAGGGCCGCCTTTATACTATAGAAGTACTAACTAATCTACTTTACTAGGAGTAGGAAAAGATATAACCTATAGGCTATAGTTAATATACTAGGGTTTAAGGACGGGCCTATCCTATCCCTCTAACTACTAGGGGTATAGGTAGATTCGAAACTATAATAGGGTCTATATATTAAGAAAGTAGTAGAGAAAGGAATATCCTAGATATCCTTACTCTAAAGGCTATACAAATCTATATAGGGAGTATTATTCTAGAAGGTAAGGTACCTATATATAGCTATTAGCTATTAGCTATAGTAAGGCCTATAATAATATATAGGGCTAAAGTCTAGATAATACTAGAAGGACTACCTAGATATAGAAAAGGGGCTACCTTAAGGTTAGAAAAGATCTAAAACTAGGCCCTAAGATATATTATAGGAGTATATAGATAGATAGATAGATATTTCATTTGCCTGTTGTAGTGCCTTTCGGCCTATGCAGGTCTGTTTCTATAGGAGTATATAAGAGCGTAGTAGAAGGAGCCCTCTAAAGGGAAACATAAATCCTATTCCTCTCTATATATATACAAGAGATAACAAGATAATAGTTAGTTAAGGTAAATAATAAACTAGCTACTAAGTATATCTAGGAGAGATGTAAGAAGGTTTAGAAGGAATATAGGAGGAGTAGGGGTATAGCCTAGGTATAAGACCTAAAGATAAGATAGAGAGAGATAATAGAATAGGTTAATAAATAGACTAGGGAATACATCTAATAGGAGGGAATAATGCCTAAATTATAGTAGATATACTAGAGATAGAACGCATAATAGGAAAGCTAAGTTAGGAAAAGGTAAACATCCTAATAAGGCTAATAACTCCCTATAGCCTAGTAAGAAGGGCTAAAGGGTAAGGAACTATACTAAGGATAGTTAAGAAAACAGAGTACGATAGTAATCCTAATTAGGACTAAATATATTAGCTTAAATGCATATCTAATAAGGAGGAAGGTTCTAGGTAAGATACTAGAGTATATATATAGATATAGGGCCTAGATATCTAAGTATATTATACTCTTCTATCTAGAGAGATAAAGGATAAGGAACTAACTCTTCTAAAAGATAGGATCGTTATAGTAGGTACTAGGAGATTACTTAGACTAGGAGAGGCTTGAATAAAGTAACTAGATAGATAATTAAGGAGGGCCTCCTTAAGTAGTTCTCCTTTATAAGGAAGGAGCTAGAGAAGGAGAAGAAGGAAGGTAGAAAGTAGGAATAAGAGTTTAGTAAAAGGAAGGAGTAATAGAGATCCTCTCTATATCCTATAGCCTAAATAGACATAAAAGGTAGGGATAGAATCCTATATAGTAGGAAGGAGGTAAAGGGTTTTATACCGGAGGCGATAGGCTAAGGGCTTTTACCTTTAAAGATAGATAGGGATAGCTACTTATCTAGTAGTTAGAATAGTATAGTAATATAAGAATTTACTACTAATATACTTTACGACTCTAGTTATACTTCTTTAGTACTATCGACAATTGCCTATATTTTAGCGTCTCTATAAGCTCTAGCTACTTATCGATAATAACCTCTATTATCTCTATAAAATAGGTATTAGGACAAGTACCTAAGTAGACTAGAATAAACGTCTCTTAAGCGTAGGTTAGGATTGTTAGTCTACTATGCTTTATTATATAAGGTAGATATAACTCGCTAAACAACTTCTAGTTATTAAGTAGTTAATATATTATTTACTAATTAATAGAAAGCCTTATATTCTTAATAGTCTAGTTAATATTATCTCCCTTTACAAAGTAGTCCTTTATTAGTTACTAATGCGCTAGAGTAAGCTCTTTGCCTAGCTATATAGTTACTATACCTTAGAAATAGCTATACTACTATTCTATAGTAATAACCTTAGTTTTGAAATAGACTATTATACTATAAGGTACGAGATAGAGAAGATAGGCACTTTGAAAGAGCTAGAATTAGTGAAAATTAGGTACGATACTACTCCTTGTCGCTTAGCGGCCCCTCTAACCGGAAATGACAGGTACTTCCGGAACCCTAGTAAAGTGACAACATTGAACCTCGATCACCTTGCCGACGGCCGTCCCGATAACTAAGTCGAGTTCGACTTCAACATTTGGATTATTGGGATCGAAATCAGTCTAAAAGAGGAATATCTGAAAAAGACACGCAAGATTCCATCACACGCCCAACATGACCTCGCGAAGCCTGCCATCCGCTCTTGAATCGTATGTCCGACTACCACCAGAAGCCTCTCTGATTCTCTTGACCTCCACGCTTGCATGCAGCGTCAACTGGCTCACCACACGCTTCATCAGCGGTGCCTTGATTCAAGATGAAAATAGCCCGGAAGAACAGGTGTCCATCCTCCTTGTAAGCTGGATGCGTGATCTGGCCTTCTGGAAGACAGACATCAGACGTGGAACAGTAAGCACTTTCCCCCCTACCTCGAATGCTTTGGAAACTTATTCAACCGTGTTAGGCTCTTGATATCTCAAAACTGAGCCAAGCCAACCAATTCGCCTTCACAGACTGCTTCAGCGATCCGAGCATCACGATCTCAGATTCGGAGAAGCGAATCACCGAAGCACTTTCGAAACTCTCTCAGGCAGCCGATCGGAGAATCCTTCTCGTCCTGGATAATCCGGATGTCCTCCTTGCCACAGCCTCAGCAACCACTCTCGAGCTCAATCACTTGCTTCTCCGCCTGCGCGTTCAGGTGTACTCGACGATTGTCACCTGTTCAGCAGACCAACCTCTCGTATCGTCTGCGACAGTAGAGTCGAGATCTACACCTATCGAAGCAGAAACCGCCGCATTTGTGACGACTCAAGCACATGCAGCACGACTTGTTTTGTCTGTTCGAGAACTGGACACTGGAGCCGCGAAGGATATTAGTGGAGTTCTGCGTATCACGCGAGGTGGAGAAATTTACGATCTTGACGAGGACGAGAGGGATACCAAGGAGGCGGAGTTACTGTATCTGATTCAACGAGATGGAAATGCCAAGGTCTTCAGCAGGGGCAGTGGTCATTCATGAATACCAAACTGGACGATCAGATACCTTATCTGAAGTATTTTTCACTTCCGGAGGCAGCATTTGGCGCCATTTGCGCTGCGCTATTCTGAATGATTCCTGCTCTTGCGCTTCTCTCGCCACTTCGCAGGAAGCGGTGCTTCCAGCTCATACCTCTCTGCCTCGGAGATCACCCTATGACCAGCTGTTATTTCGCTCTCAATGGTGCCATCAATTCTGTCTCCCAACCCATTAGCTGACAGAATTGGATCTATACTGCTATTCGATGATGGAGACCTTTCGAACACCGTATTTGGTAACCGTCCACCACGTTTGCCAGGAGTCATCACATCAAGATCGCCCAACGGCCCTCCTTCGACGGTCACTGTCCGCGCGTGCGTTATTCCAGCGCTTTCAAGACCGTCTGCTTCCCAATTTCCGTCGGTGGTCCTTCTGGAGCTGCCTGGCATGGAGTCTTTGAGCAGTCGCTTTCGAGTCAAGGTGTAAAGTAGTGAGTCCACCCAGCCGCATGATGTCAGTAGTGCGCCCGCAATACAGGAGAAAAGGTCACTCGTCGGTTCGCTGCCATGCGACATAGACCACATGCGTCCTGTGAGATGTCAGTACATCACCAAAAGACCTTCGTCAACGCACTTACCAGCAGACAATGGCAGTGTCAGGACAACATAGACCATAGGGTACAGCGTCATGAGCATTGTGATGCGATTCACTGCTTTGATGGTGGCTGCATTTGGGCTGTCCTTTGGAATTCTGCCGCCGACCAAGAGCTGGGACGTCTTCTTTCGTAGCGCAAAGAAGGTCGTGAAGTATATCGCAACGGTCCCAAATTCGACGACGAAGATCCACAAGTAGTGGCACCAGAGGCGATCAACCTCGAAAGCAGGTGAAACCTTCAGCCGGGGTCAGTATCCGCCAGAATTGTTCGAAACTTTCACAACCTGCGACTCACCCAGCACCATGCTCCCGCGGCGGTGAAGTAGAAGTCGCGTCCTCGAAGCCCAACACCAATGCCGGTGAAAAAGTAAACCAGTATCCACAGGAAAAGGATGCAGGCTGCGAATGTTTTGTTGCCAACGCGTCGACCGTACACGGCAGTAACATGGGTGTGGATTGCAATAGCCAGGACGAAGAAGCCACTTAATCCACAATCATTGTAAGCCAACGATCTCTCGTACCAGAGCTCCAGCTATGCACCGACCTACTAACGTCTCCTGAATGAAGCAACCATCCCTGAGCAAAGCATGCGGTCGAGGGAGCCAATATATGATTCTTCCTGAGCCAATACCATTCGATCAGAAAAGCCATGCTCTGCTGAAGATCCGCGATCAAGAGGTTGAGTACCAGTACAACATAATGATTGTAGCCAACAAAAGTACGGTAATGCTTTTTCCAGGTTATGAAGCGGCTCACGATGAATCCGATGAGTGTGATGGTACTGCCCACGGATAAGGTGGCCAGGAGAGCTATTGGGATCATGCCATATCTGACCGTACTAGTCAGACGCGCTTCAGAGTACGGCTCCGGATAGTACAGTCCGCCGTCGATGTAGACGAGCGGGAAGTATGGTGACACCATGCTATGCGGGCGCAGTACTCTCTATATGGGTCGTTAGGATCGCAAAGGTCAGGATGTGTTCAGCTCGACATGGTTCCTGGCTCCGAAGCATTCGAGATGGTTGAAGAAGGTGCGCTCGCGAAACTCGTCATGAAATCAATATTTCCGCGTCGCCGCAACTGGTGCCGATAATAGGGTGAAGGAATACGGTGTCCAGTGTGCTGAAACGAGTGAAAGTGAAGTGAGTGCAAGTAGGCAGGTCTGTACCATCTATTTCTCTGGTGCTTTCTCTGGTTGCACTCAACCACGTGACGTGCTTTCCAAGAGGCGCAACGACATGCAGAAAAGATCCGTCATAACAATGTAGGGCAGGAGAGACTTGATTGCCAGCTTTGCGGCGCACTTGGAGGAAAAGATGAGATGTGGGCAACGAAGATATCATGGCGGGATGGTGGAGGAGGGCTGTAGAATAACAGCAAGACCCAACGTCTCTCCTTTCACGAACATGATCGCAATCTTCCTTATCGAGTATGACTGTTTCCCACTCCATTCTCGACACGGTGCGATATTCAGGCGAGGTAGAAGTGTCACCACACAGAGGGCTATGTCCGCATGCACAGCGTTGAAGATGTCGCCATCAAGGCTGCAGATCGTGTTCGTTCCGAGATCCCATGTGCTCACTGGGCAGGGTCAACGAATCTGAGGTCGCGACTCGTTCTCATGTTCCAAGTCATGAGGGACTACCGGCGTATGACCTGGCCCGTGGCGTTCCAATGAGTCTGTGAACTTGGTCTGAGAAGTAAGAGTCGCGAGCCTTGTGGTTGCAGATAGCCTCCATTATTCTCTCAGTCCAGATCTTGTCTGTGCCGATCAAGTTTAACCGAAGACGGTGATAGAAAGACACAAGACAAAATGTCGCGGGAGATATTAAATGTCGTACAGAGATTAGATAGATAGACAAAGTAGCAAGCAACGATCTCGTCGACGTTACACACATTTCACATGAATCATCGCAGGCCGGGATATCTTCAATGCAAAGCGCCAAGCACCTAGCCTCGTGAGCAGAGTGCAACCCCTTCTTCGCCCACGCCCAACATGAGTGCAGGCTCACAGCAGCTGGCTGCGATTGATGCCCTTCAATGCACCTGAAGTATCTATCTAGACGGTCTCATTCGCTGGAACACCGTTGGTGCCATTGGTCACGCCGTTGGAATGGCCGTTTGTAACACCGTTGGAGTTGTTGGTGACGTGATTTCCGTGGTGCTTCTCGTGAATGACTGGGTCAGTACCATCGTAATCACGAATGGCAAGACCGAGCTGAGCTGGGCTGATGTTGCGGTGTCCCCACATGAGCAGAGCACCAAAGCCTGGCTTGGCGAGGATATCGAGAATACCGTAGAAGATAGCCTCAGAGTCCGGAGGGATAACATTTCCACCCTCAGACACACCCCAAGCAATTGGGTAAAGAGTCCACAGGAAAGCGGTGAGGGAGCCGCAGTACATGAAGGCTTTTCCAGCATCGGAACTGACACCGTAGGCGTGCTTGCGAGCCTCCCAGACAAGGACATAGACGAGCCAGAAGAGAGCAGCGCAGCCGAACACGAAGTATCCCCACTTATAGCTTGACGAGACAAGCGCACCAACGAGACCGGTAACGATCATAACTTCGTCGACGAGGATGACCCAAGCAGTAGTTGGCCATGGCATGGCGGCTGTAAGCATCAGGTCCGTAAGCAGAAGTGGAGTGGTGATGAACCAATCGATGTATCGAACGTAGTAGATTTCACGGTTGACACCGGCGACCTTTGGGTTGCTGCGCTCGAACTCGACGTCGATCGGCGTGAAACCCAAGTGGGAGCCCATGGTGAAGTAGGCGATGGCTGCGACCATAGTCACGCCAGCCGTGATGTAGTGGAAAATGCGGTCCTGTCGTGGTTTGGTGAGGGAAAGACCGATGAAGGCGAAGGTAGCGACAGTCATGACTGCGCAGACAGTCCAGTACCAATCGCTACCACGAGTGGTGATGGCGATCTGAGCGAAGCCGCCATTGACCCGAGCGCCTGGAAGGTGTTAGCATCCATTTCACACTGATGCAGGTTGACCAGGACATACCGTTGACCTGAAGAGCTTGGTTGCCCATGTTGACTGATGAGACTGTCCTGTCTGGGGATGAGGCTTGGTATGGCCTGACACTTGGAGTGATGGATGAGGAGATGTGTACAGAAGCAAGATGCGCGACCTTGGGGCCTTTTTACCGACCTCTCACTCACAAAGCATGACGTATAAATGCCTTGCCGTGGGAGCTAGCAGAGCATCTGTGAATCCCTTGCCTGTGCTGCCAGTAGCGTTAGATTCCGCACACGCCAACCACGCGTGCCGTGAGCCAATCTTTCACGATCACAACCGTACGGAGCTCTCGCGGCTGAAGCGGTCATGCGTTGTGGGATGTACTGCGGAACTTGTCAGATACAATCATGCATAGTCGCTGCAGAGACCATTCCTACCACTCACTCACTCATCAGACTGGCGAATGCAAAACCACTGCTTCCGCGGTTGTGGACTCTGCCCAGACTGCTCTCGATTCGGAGCACGGTCTCATTGGATTGAGCCGCTTTGCAATACTCCATATGGTGGTCGAGGGAGATGAGATCGACAGCGATAGCTCTGCTTGATGCGCTAAGGTCACGGTGGGTCACCAGATGGCGCTAGGATCAAGTCTAAGGTCGGATGAAGGAAGACATAACTTGTCGACAACAAGCGTCGACGATCGACCCGAAGGCTACGGATCTAAAGAAGCAAGAGAAAGCTTGGTCGCGGTAGGCTCCTAGCATCTGCAAGTGGACGGCCACCGACGCGTGATGACTGCGACATTCTGTGCTACCATGATAAATTATCGTATGTATAGCAGTCATGATGAAGCGCTGGCGCTGGCATGCCGACTTTACGCTCCTCGGACGTCAAACAAGTCATGATCTTGCATCGACAAGCTCATGATGTGAGGCCGCCCGCAAATGTATTGGCCACCATTATGACCAGATGTCTTGGATGGCGAACGACCGGTGATCTCATGACAGCTCATGTGTCTCTTTCTGTGTCGGTGAGTGACTCGACTTGCAGGACAACACAGCAGTACTTTGTTCGAGCAAGGCGGGGGCCCGTCAATTATTCCTGCAATATTGATGGGCCCACAAGACAGCGGACTGCAGTCCGTGTGGTCGCATGGTGGCGTCAATTGAATTCATGCTGTGCCACGGTGCCACCGAATCGACTAGCATATGTACTGGACTTGCTTCTGATCGGGTGCCGGCTTGCCATCAACATCCGAAGTGCGTATGATAGCCGAGGCTGTTACAGTATTGACCGTCTTGCCCGAAGTCTTGGTATAGAACTTTGCACCGGCAACGTCCGTGAGGGGAAGGTTGTATACCGGCTTTCACCGACCAGGAAAGCTGTCGCTGGCCACAAGTTTCTGACCACTTGGCGATGCTGTAGTCCTGATGGTCTGATTCGAGTCGCTAGTGAAGGTGGCTGGGACGTGGTCAGCCAGCATGGCCAGGCCAAATCCTGTCAACTCTTTCGAGCAGCGGACAGTCTGCGAAGCTCAGCCCAGCCCTCGAACGAGCGGCAGGGCAAGTCGGCGGGAAAAGAGGAGAGAATAGCCTGGATACTGCCCGGAAACATGAACGAGAAAGAATGGTTACGAATGCTAGCTGAGATGCGAGACTACCTCCTTGATATACGCGTGCCAGTAAAGTACTGGTGATGCCTGATCCTGACCTACGCTTCTCAAACTATCCTACTCGCACGTCAGCCCGAAGATGAGATCAAGGAAGCTCATAATTTGTCTTTGGACTTCCTGTCTGGAACTGGCAGACCAGGGCTAGCAGTCATGAGGTCAAGGAATAATGGGAAGACGGCATGATGTTGCAACGACCTCGTGTACCAGTCGTAGTAGGTAGATCCATGATTCTTCCGTCCATGCTATCCTATCATTATCCAGGTACTACTCCCAATTCTCCAGCGACCACTTGGCCTGCTCTCTAGCCTCCTGATCCAGCGCAGGACTTTATACGATGATCGACACAACGAGACGTCGAGAGGACAACACCACTGGATGATTTTTAGACCAAAAACACTCCCAACGTGGGCCTCGGCAAGATACTCATATCGAACTCTTGGTGACACTATAGCCTCTTTATCCGCAAAATGTTAATTCGTTCGATATCTCTGCATTCAATGGCGAAGAGTCCTAATCCTTGTTGATGGGACTGTGGTGTAGTTAGTGGAGACCAGCAATCGTATCGTAGACACAAAGCATTCATTTCCCTACCTCCTTACTACTTACTTGCCCACAACCACATCAACAGCGAAGGTATCACCGCAATAAAAAACGCAATTAAACACCACTGCTCCCAACTGTCCAACCATATCGGCCTCTCCATCTGATCAAGTCTCCCATCTCTCTTCACATTCACCTCACCATCCACCTCCCATGGCACACCAACACCATAATCCTCACAAATCTGCCTGGCAACAAGTCCCCCACCCGCCAAGCAAATCGGCACTCCAGTCCCGGGATGTGCACTCGCACCAACCATATACAGCCCCTCAATATCTCTCCCTCTCCTCCTGATCAAATCTATAACAACTTCTACCACACGCCCCAGCACACCGAATTTCGTGAGGTACTTGTCCGTCATGGGGCTCGGTCGTCTAGCACGTGTCGTAGGTCTGAAGCAAAGAACGTTGAAGAAAGAATGTGAGAGTCCTAGAATTGCGCCTCGGTCGAGGTTGAATGTTGACTTCCAGGTTGAAGGGTCGTTGGAGATTTCGTGGATTATGTAAGGGGATATGTCAACGCCTGTTCGCGAGGCGATGGTGGAGAGGATGGTTTTTCGGGCGAGAGAGATCATGGCGGGCCAGTCCTGGGTTTCGGTGGGTGTTATGCCTGTTGTGGAGTTTGGGGAGGCGGATTTGATGGAGCCATTGGTTTTAGAGCCATTTGCAGTTGGTGGAGAGGCCTTTCCGTCTTCGACGAGATGACCAACGGGAACGAGGACAACTATGCTGTCTTTGTCTTCGGGAGCTGCTGTAGGGTCCACTCTGCTTGGAACGTTGACGTAGAAACTCGGCTCGTCCGGAATCAAGTGTTTCTTGAAGATGCTGTCGAAGCTCTCCCGGTACTCGTCAGCCAAGAAGATGTTATGTGCTCCCAACTTTTTCACTTTGCGATCCAAAGCCCAGTAGAAAGAAATACTACTGCAACTTCCCGGCCTTCTCTTCAAACTCTCCGCATACTCACTCTCAGGCAAGAGATTCTCATAAGCATAAACCAGATCCGAATTATTCACCACCACATCCGCCTCCAACTTCCTCCCATCCTTCAAACCCACCCCTTTCGCTTTCTTCCCATCCTCACTCAACAAAATCTTCTCCACATCCGTACTCAATCTATACTCCACCCCCAACCTCTCCCCAACTTTCACCAGCGCCTCAACAACTTTATGGAACCCACCAACAGGATACCAAATGCCCTCCGCCAACTCCGTATACTGCAACAAACTATACGTCCCCGGAGCATCAAAAGGCGACATACCCATATACATACTCCCAAAAGTAAAGACCCTCCTCAACCTCTCCGTCCAAAAATATTTACTCGCTCTCGTCCAGATACTCTCAAAAGGATGCAATTCAAAAAGCCTCATCAAGAAATCTTTTCGGAACATACTTCCCAAACTCGTGAAATTCTTGAGGAGTACGTGTTCCACAGAAAGTTCATAGTGTTTATGCGCTTCGCCCAAATATTGTAAATATCTTTCATATCCAGCTTTTCCTTCCCATTTCTCGATTTCGGTTTTCATGAGCGATAGATCGCTAGACATTTTGAAGTTTGAGCCATCGCCGAACCAGATGTTGTAGTTTGGGTCGCATTTTAGGAGTGTCACGCCTTCGTTTTCGAGGGTTGTGTCGAGGTCGTGGAAGGTGCGGTGGAAGAGGCCGGGGAGTAGAAGGAGGGAGGGACCTTGGTCGAAGCGGTAGTTGGCAGAAGCATCGCTTGTGGTGTAGTGTATCAGACTGCAGCGTCCTCCGGTGAAGGAGTTCTTTTCGAGAACGGTGACTTTGAAGCCTGCTTTAGCTAGGCGGGCGGCTGTTGAGACTCCCCCGACACCTGCGCCGATGACGATGGCGGTCTTCTGACCTGACTTCGACATCGAAGAGTTTCGTGTGTGGTGTGTGTATTTGCATGGTGAAAGTAAGTTGGAAGAGAGAAGTAGATGTGCATGTGAAAGTGGGCTGGACCTGCATGAAGCATTGACGCTGATGGGATCGGATGGTGGCGGGATTTAGCGCGAGATCTTGTTCAAATGTACATCAAATTGATAATGATGACATGAAGTGCACGATTCGAATATTGCATTCAATGCCTCCACAGTTCGCAAAAAGGGTATATTTTGCAACAGATCCACCACGATCGCTATGCTGAATGCAAATCTATATCACGTCATGTACAATTATTGTCATTCCTTCGGCGACGGACTTATTAGTCGCTTCCAAGCAACCCATATCCTTTTCCATTTAGGTACGGTTGCGCGCCCGGCTTTCACCACATATCCAGGTCTTCTAAGCTCTCTGCCAATCTGCATGTAACTCTCCACAGCCACTCGCATGGGCGCTCGGGCAGGGCGAGGAAGCTCTTCAATCGCGCCAACAGACTCTCCGTAAAAGGAGAAGGCACGATCGAGAAGGCGGCTGCGGATGAGCTCAACTCTCTTTAAGAAGAAGTCATCCACCTTGCTTGTTGTGATGAGTCCGGCAACCGTGGCCTCGGGGCTGAGCTTCTCCTTCTTGAGCCAGCCAGGTGGCACGTAGCAGCGACCAATCTGCGCATCGACTCCAAGATCGCGAGCAATGTTGGTATATTGAAGGGCGATGCCCATCTTGTGACCAGCAGACATGAGTTGTCGAGCCTTGGCTTCTGATGCCCCTGGGTAGTGATGGAGTACGAGCTGAATGACAAGTAAAGCGACCGTGCCTGCAACTCTGGCACCGTACAGGTCCAGATCTTCTTCATTCTTGATCGGTCCGGAGCTTGAACCTTTCTCTTTCTTGTCTGCGAATTGAAGGTCCATCTCGAAGCCTTTTAGAAGTTCGTAAAGTGGTTCCTTGCTGAGTCGCTGTGTCGGCAAGAGGAGCAGAGTCAACTGTGCTTCGGGAGGAAAGTTGTGCATTGTGAAAAGCGTTGCTTGTCCGCGATTCACGTCTTTGCTTTGAATGACATTGCCTCGCGCATCCTGCTCTGCGATTGCATACGACAAGTCAAGATATTTCTTCAGCTTCGCCAGCCATTCTCTCGCTTCATTCTGGTCTTTCGCGTTGTCGATGAGATCGTCTGCGACCCTGCAGAAAGAGTAGAGTATGATCAGATCAATCCTCAAGCGGCCTTGGAAAGTGGAGGAAGCCAGGTAAAAGCTTCGGCTCTTTCTCTTCAGCCTGTCTACGCTTTGTCGCAGTCCCAAGATGCGATCGTCATCGTAGGCACGAGCGGGCAACAGGAGCGCTTTGATCAGGAGGACGGGGCTTGGCATTCCCGGAAGTGTAGGGAAGTGGGCTGGAAAGGCATTGAGCACTGCGATTGCGTTGTCAAATGCCACCAATCCGCAGACGATGAGCGCGTTGGTGAGCAGGAAGAAAATGGCTTCCTCAATTTCCAGTCCGTCCCATAATGTCAAACCAGTCTTTGTGCCATGCTCAATGACCCATGTCCCTCTCTTCAACGCCAGTGTGTCGACTATCCAGAGATAGAGGGTTGGTAATGCGATTGGGAGTGCTGTGCAGTAGACTGGCAGATTGACCAGGAATTGGTATGCGAGACTCCAGAGCAGAAGGAGAAATGGCAGAGCCCAGACCAGGATGAGGCCCAAGTAGGTGTTCTGCTTATTGTCCCTCACATATGTTATTCCCTGCTTGAGTGCCAGGGCCAGCACGAGTTGCCCTCCCAGCTTGATGTACTTCCATTTCTGCCCGGTCCTGGCTTGGTCCTCCCTCACCAAATACACCTCCTTCAAGACCGGTTTGCTGAACAGCAGATATAGTAGCGAGGTGTTGTAGGTCTGTATGACGAAGAAGAACACTTCCTCCAATGGGATTGAGTAGAGGGTCGGACCAACAATGACATTTTCCGGATAGGACCAGATGTTGTTCCGTATAAGGTAGCTATCCCAAGGTATGGTGGCAGTGACGGCGATTGTGATTAGAAAGGCTATTCGGTAGAGGTCCAGGCGGGTGAGGAGGGGTAGGTAGAGGAGGGTCAGCAAGACGGCGGGCGGGATGGTGTAAGTGAGGTGTCTTCACATGGCAAAAAGCGCGTGTCAGTACACAGTGATCGTCACCACTCTGCATGGGTGGAGTGAACGATTCGGTCGAGGTGAACTTACACCAGTGCATATTCGATGCCGCCCATGCTGGCGAATACTATTATGCGGTCGCTCGCGAGAGCTTCGGAATGTGTATGTCTCGAAACGAGTGTGCGGTAGAGTGCGGTCTCGCGTTCATGCCATATCCCATATCACGACAATGCCAGTGTCACAATCATTGTTTCTCTTTCCCGGCCGTGTGCGCTGTCCAGTAGACGGGGACGGTAGGCAGTAAGACGTCTCTCACACGCGCAAACACCGCCACGATGATTTCCTCGCGCTGCCCAGCAACATCCGACAGTTGACCAAATGCTGCGCCGAGTGCCGCGGCGTCTCTGTCTCGATGGCCGCCAAGCAGAGTCACGGTGGGTGGTTGAGACTCGAGAGGCGGACTAGCTGGATGTGGGACAATAATCATCATATCAGGTACGCTTCCTCCATAGACTCCGATGGCCGATGCTTTTACTCTCGCTTGCGTGCTCGGACTTGTGACACTCGCCTAGGACCAGCACTATTTCACGCCCGTCTGGGTATCAAGGATGCCCGCTTTTTCGATGGCTGCCGTAAATGCACGACCGAACCTTGTTTTCCCCGGCTTGTCCCGTGACCATACAATATGCTCGACGTCATGGTCGAAGGCAAGGAAACGGGACACGCGCGATCGAACGATGCATCACGCATGTGGTTTGTGTGTAAGGTCAGAAGCATTATTGTCGTTATCGCTGCGGATGCCAAGCGGACCGGAAGAGAGTGAGAGCGTGGCGTCTTTGGCATGCGTTAGCAGTGGACAAGTGCGTGTTGTGTAACGTACCGGTATCTCGATTTCATGTGAAGATCCGTGACAGGAAGCTCTGCTAGGACTTGGCCTGTTTGTGTTGCTGGGCACTCCTCAGACAGCCCTCAGCGTCGAGACTCGATATCCACGCTGTTCCATTTCCATCTGCATGAAAGAGCCCACTGCCCGCCACGGTCTTTCAGTGCGACAGCATGGAAGGGGGAGGCGGCATTGGGGCGACCGTCATGAGCCCGCTGGGCAAGCGAAAGAGGTCACCCTCGACGAACATTGAACGAACACCGCAGCCGAAACACCCATATCTATCCGGCAACTTTGCACCTATACAGCAAACATTACCGCTCACGCCTTGCACATACACTGGTCGAATCCCGGAAGAGCTTGCAGATGGCGAGTACGTTCGCAATGGCAGCAATCCTGTCTCCAACTCTGATCTCGGTCGAGATGCACACTGGTTCGATGGGGATGGCATGCTGTCCGGTGTGTCGTTCGGCAAGGATGAGCACACCGGCGAGATCAAACCCGAGTTCGTGAACCAATTCGTTCTCACGGATCTGTACCTGAACGCGAAAAGCAATGCCAGGCTGGGAGTGCCAATCTTGCCGAGCATAGCTACGCTGGTCAACCCACTTGCGAGCTTTATATTCGTGACGTTGCGAATATTACGAACGATACTCTTGGTCATTCTCAGTCACCTTCCCGGAAGCCGGCAGAAGATCAAGAAGATCAGTGTCGCAAACACAAATGTCGTCTACCACGACGGAAGAGCAATGGCATTCTGTGAGAGTGGTCCGCCGATGCGAGTACAGCTTCCTGGTTTGGAGACCGTTGGCTGGTTCAATGGGGCTGTGGCAGAAGGGGAGCCGGCGAGAGAGTCGGAAGAGAAGGAAGCTGTGTTGGGAGAGAACAGCGGTCTGATCAGCTTCATGCGGGAATGGACAACTGCACATCCCAAAGTTGATCCACAGACGAAAGAGATGTTGATGTTCCACTCCAGCTTTGCGCCGCCGTATGTGCAGTATAGCATAATCCCGCAGACTGCTCGAGCAGAAGAGGAAGGAGCAGCATCACCTACCAGAAAGATACTGAATGCTGGCGTTCCAGGCATCAAGAGTGCGAAGATGATGCACGACTTTGGTGTCTCCTCAGCATACACTATAATCATGGATCTCCCGCTCTCGCTCGATCCTCTCAATCAGCTTAAAGGCTTACCGCCGGTCTCCTACAATCCGAATCGACCATCACGATTTGGTGTATTTCCTCGTCGGGACCCGAAGCAGACGAAGTGGTTCGAGACGAATGCCTGCTGCATCTTCCACACCGCCAACACATGGGACGAACGCGCACTTGATGGCAGCACCACTTCGGTCAGCATGCTTGCATGTCGACTCACATCTGCGACTCTGATTTACGCAGCTGGCAACATGGCACCGCCAGTGCCACCGCAAGCAAAAGCGTTGGAAGAGACAGAGGTGAAGCGCAGAACAATGCCGTTCTTCTCGAAATATGATCCTGAGGTTGATGCCTCCTTTGTGGAGTCGTATGATGAGAAGGAGCCGCTTCTGAGGGTGCCGTCTCTGGAAGAGCACCTGCTTAAAGATCCGTTCGCTGAAGAGCAGTGCCGGCTCTACTACTACAACTTCGATCTTGGTTCAGGTGCAATCTCCCACCAATGGGCCCTCAGCGCCGTCCCATTCGAGTTCCCATCCGTACGACCCGACCTCGAGATGTCACAAGCACGATACGTTTATGGCTGCTCGACAACCACAACCGACTTTGGTAGCGCGCTTGGAAAGGCAACCAAGATCGATGCACTCGTCAAGATCGATGCCGCAAAGCTGATTCAGCGAGGACGAACACTTCCACCAAAGAGTGTCACAGGTGTGGTGGACGGGCGAACGATGTCTCAGGTGCTCATCTCTCGAGATCCTCATGATCCGATCAGAGTCTTCCGCATGCCGGAAGGCTGGTTCGCTCAAGAGCCAAGATTTGTTCCTCGAGAGCGAAGTGCACACGAACGCCAGCTGAACGACGAGCCACTCGACGAAGATGACGGATATCTGCTGTTCTACGCTTTCGACGAGACGCAATTACTAGCATCCGGGGAGGTGCCCGACGATACTTTGAATGATAAGCGGGCCAAGTCGGAACTCTGGATCGTAAATGCGAAAAACATGCGGGATGTGATTGCGAGGATTCATCTTCCGCAGCGAGTGCCTTACGGTCTGCATGGCAGTTGGTTCTCGGCGGAACAGATCGCCGAACAAAGACCAGTGGACAGCATTCGGAGCATGGACGAAGTGATGAGGGAGCGTGACGATAATGGTCTGTGGATGAAGGTCCGAGAGAGGATAGAAACATGGCTTGGATGAAGTTGCTTTTTGTACAATGATACCAGCACCTTCGGCGACATGGCGTCGAAGTTAGGCGATTTTGTATGCATTGTGTATAGTATACAGACGAACTGGCGCATCATGGTGTGTCGATAATGGTAGTGATGATGATGATGCGCGAAACAACATGGACATATCTTCTTCAGAGACTGCCCGCGTGCTCGCCCGGCTGGTTTCTCACTTCCTGCTTTCAGATGAGTCTTGATGACGATGGTGGAATGATAAACATCAATGTGAGTATGGTGGCGAAGAGGTGCTCTTCAGCAATATAGACGACTGAGTATACATAGCTTGAATGCTCCAACTTTAAGACTTGTCTTCTTCAGGCTTTCGTTTTTCATGGTCCCATGCATCAAGCTAAGACACAGACGCTCTGTCCAAAGGTGCAAGGAAGGTGTAGTGTTGGGGATCAGGTGAAGGAGTGTAAAGTAGAACTAAGGGACCAAAGCCAAAAATGAAATGCGTCACACGAACCAGGATCGAAAACAGTGCTTCCGAATTTCTCCCACTGCTAGCAGAAGCATTGCTCATACTTCTCCACCCATAAGAAGCATTTCCGCTTTCGAATGGAAACAGCAAAACATACCATTCACGAACAAGGCCACGCGACGGAAGTCAAAATGCCTGAATTGAGCAACAAGTTTCCTGCGAAGAGGTGCGGTTAGTGAGTCCCACCTCCAATACCTCCATCGCAGAAATGAGTAGTATAGCCATCATACTAACCTCTTCTTCTTGCTTCCAGGTGTCCTCGGCGCAACTGGCAGCGTAGGCCAACGCTTTATTCTGCTTCTCGCCTTACATCCTCATTTCAAACTCACTGCTGTGGGAGCTTCTCCTCGCAGTGCGGGCAAGAAGTATAAGGATGCGGTGAAATGGAAACAGGCTATGGCTATGAGTAAGGAGTTGGGAGATTTGGTTGTGAAGAATTGTACGCCCGAGGAGTTTAGGGATGAGGTGGATATTGTATTTTCCGGGTTGGATAGTGATGTTGCCGGGGAGACTGGTAAGTTGAAGTTGAGCGGAGCGAGACTGCGGATAAAGTTCGCGATGCTCGATTTGTGTACTGATGATCTGTAGAAATGGCTTTCCTCAAAGCCAATATCCCGACTTTCTCGAACGCGAAAAATTATCGACGCGATCCTCTTGTTCCGCTCGTCGTGCCGACTGTTAATCTTCCTCATCTCGGACTGATCCCGCACCAACGGAAAGAGCATAAGCTTGAGAAGGGTTTCTTGGTTTGCAATTCGAACTGTGCGGTCATTGGAATTGTCATTCCTTTCGCGGCTCTTCAGGCAAAATTCGGACCCATCAACACTGTCTCAGTGGTCACAATGCAAGCAGTGTCAGGAGCGGGATATCCAGGAGTCAGCAGTATGGACATCGTTGACAATGTGGTTCCGTTCATCTCAGGCGAAGAGGACAAACTTGAGACCGAAGCACGAAAGATCTTGGGAGGCATCAATGCGGATAAGAACGCATTCGAAGAACAATCCGCACTCCGCATCTCAGCAGCTTGTAATCGTGTTCCTGTGCTGGATGGACATACTGCATGCGTGAGCTTGAAATTTGAGAAGCAGCCGCCCCCTTCAGCTCAAGAGGTCATCGCTGCGCTGAGAGAATACACTTCTGATGCTCAGAAATTGGGATGTCCGAGTGCGCCGAGCCAGGCCATTGTGGTGTTTGATGAGCCAGATCGACCGCAGCCGAGACTTGATAGGGAGTTGGAGAAGGGATATGCAGTCAGTGTGGGAAGAGTAAGAGAGGATGAGAGCGGAATCTTTGATATCAAGTTTGTGGCGCTCAGTCATAATACTGTCATTGGTGCCGCGGGAAGCAGTATTTTGAATGCTGAGGCCGCGGTGTTGAAGGGGTATATCTGAGGGAAGGATACACGATTCAGGGAAGAGTGATGGTTACAGTGATGAGACGGATTTCAAGCTACATGATAGAGATGTGAAATGCAAAACCGACTTTCATTGCAGCCACTCGGCACCCAGGCAAGGAGCGACAAAGATGTGGCCAGTTCATCTCTTTTGACGACTTACGGATGCAGCACATTTCCTGGCGCACCATTCAAGATTTCTGGATTTCCACAGCGCATGCTATGACTTTGGTTGGCCGTACACCCATGCATGTGAGCTTGCGAGACTTGTCAAGCGAGTTGAACGAGCGACTCAACTGGTGTCACTATCAATGCCTGAAGGCCCAGTAATTGTCACTCAGGCCGTGGATTTCTGGGAAACATGAAATGCTGGGAACGGGCTAATCAGCACCTGCAGCGAATCGAATCGGTACAGCCAGTACGACGAAAAGAGGAGAAGCGCTGGCACGTGGATGAATACAGCCGGTTGAGCTGGAGTCTGGCGTTCGCTTCTCGGTGGGCCAGGCGCAGCGTTTCCGCTGTGCAACGAGAATTCAATAAGGAGCGCTGGACGTGAGTTACTCTGCTAGTAGCGGACCAAGATCAGGACTGTAGCCGGCGACAAGCTTTTGGCCAGCTGATCCAGGATGTATCACCTCTTCCTCTTGAAAGCCCCGCCAGACCAAAATTGCCGTACATTACGGAGGCTGCATTGGTAGAAGAAGCGAAGACGATCGACTACGCTGTGCATTTATTGCCACTTTCAAAGTGTGATATTGTAGAACATGCGACCTACAACACCGAATGGAGCTACACCGTCGAAGGCCTGTTCAGGGGTTGCTGAGGATCTTTCGGACCTTAAGGAAGCGTGAGACTCTGAGAACTCCCGAGGCGCAGCATTGGACCATTTCTTCTCATCCAGGTTGGTATCAATCCGGGCGGAGTGCCATCCTGGGAATAAGCTATGCTAGGTGGCAGCACTGGCTCGAGGTCCTTCACATCTGACCACCTGCTGCATTCGTCAGATCTGCAAGCCTGATGGAATTGTGTCAGAAACGCGTCGCTCGGCTGATGTTGCGGAGAAAAACGTGGGCCGCTGGAGTGAGGAGAGGTCAGCACAGCTCAGAAAGCAGAAATGATTCGTCGACTCCGCCCAAAGGCGCAGCAGACTAAAGCAGAGGGTGCGATACACCACAGGAAATCTGGGAGATGCTTCTGATGTTGGAAACGGTCGAACCACAAGTCAACAAGGATTCGAGCGGACGAAGCAGATGCTCTACGAGTGACGATCCATCAAGATTAAATTTAACCGAGAGAAGACAGATTGAGTTGGTCGTCACCGAGCGAGATTCCAGACCATGAACTGCACTCATACAGCCCACATGAGACTTCTCGACAATGACAATTTTGAGCAATACCTGTACGTCAACCAGGCCTCGATAGCTCTGCTCAGTCTTCTGGCCAGCATCGCCATACTCATATAGCTGAATGATGGCTTATGACCGCCGCAGCCCTTCAATGTGAGCAGAAGGATAGCGCTGGTAGACCAGCAATGTCATTCTGGGTTCTGTGACTCACTCCACGTCTCTGCAATGGGCCATGGACTGGCTTGTGGTCAATGGCCAGAATGCTCGATGAAGACGATGAGGCCTTTGATCGTCAAAGCAAAGGCGCAGCATTCCGGTATGTATGCATGAAAATTCCAGCAAGAGCGCGAAACTGTCAATGGTCCAATCTTATCAGCGAATTCAGCTCCGGTGACACACCAGATGCATGAGATCGAGCCAGTCACTTCTTCTGGCGCAGCACTGTTGTTCACCGGAGGGAATATTCTAGGACTGTATGAGTGCTGAGAACGAGCCAATCACGGCACAGCATGGGTACTTTTTGCAGAACAAAGAGACACTTTGCTGTTGGGTCAGAAATTGAGCTTGATCGACTCACATGTACATGACGCTATTTTGGAGCTCGCAATCCCACCGAACCTAATCCTGGAGCTTGAGTGGGCTAAGAAGATCAATTGGAGTTCTCATGGCCTAGAGCAGAGTTGGGAGACTGCGGTCTCTGCAGTGAGCACAGTACAACCTAGCTTCGAGCGCATCAGCTTCATCCTCATCAAAGTTTTCCGATGTCGCGGCCGAAACTCTTTGCTTAACGAGAGGGAGAGTTCAAGAGCTGCTACCAAGACAACTTAAGCTGCATGTATCATCGTGCAAAGCAGAGACCAGTGTCAGTTGATCCTCGAAGGCGCAGCATGTACTAAAGTTCTGCCAGACCTCGCGGAAGATTTCAATAGCACACAACGGGCCAACCAGGCCACCGAGCTCTTGTGGGACGACATGAAGGTAGGCTTTATGCCCTAGATTGTATATTTTAATACGAATGTATAAAAGAACTAGACCTAGCTATCAAGATACCTAAAAGTATAAGTTTAAGCTAGAATGTAAGTTTCTCTATACTATAGTTAGTATATATAGCTTATAGTTCTAATTCTATATACTAATAGCTTCCTAGCTATTACTCTATATAGAATTCGAAAGTACTAGAGTCTACTAACTAGTAACTACTAAACTGTTTATCCTAAAGGCTCCTTTCTAGTATTCTATTTATAAGATTACTTATATTCTAATTACTATTCTTTAGTTCTAGTAGAGTATAATTAATATACTATAAGGATTACTAAGGCCTTCCTAGCTATTCTACTTATAGATACTTTCTTCTATATTAACTTTCTATAAACTAAGAAATAGCTATATTTACTAATAAAAGATTCTAAATAGAATATAGTAAGGACCTAGTATTTCTTTCTAGATAGGAGATAGTAAGGATCTAGTTTATTCTATAGAGAGGAAAGTATTAGATTAAGGAATATTCTAGTCTAGATAAGGTAAAGGTAGCTATTAAGCTAAAGTAGTAAAGCTATAGAGTAGTAAAGAGATAATTCCTAACTAGAGATAGAAGGGAATCTTAATTCTTTACTAGATAAGGAATAATCTAAGAAGATAGTAAAGAAACTAAATCTAAAGATATAATCTCTAGAAAAGAAGACTAGAAAACTATCTTCTAAGAAAGCCTATATAGTTTAAGATATAGAGATATTCTCTAAATTATCTCTTCCTTTTAAAGAAGAAGATATAGATATAATAGTTTATTGAACTATAGAGGTAAAGGTAAGTATAAGCTATTAGAATAGCTACTTAACTCTTACGCTTCTATCTATATAACTAAGTAAGAAATTAGAATTATCCTTTAGAAATATAAAACCTTTTAAAAAGAAGAAGACTAAGAAGTAGATTAAGATTAGGAATAGCTATCTAATAAGTAAGACTATCTATAATAGAAAGACTATACTAGACTATACTACTAGAAGTAATTTCTATAGATATAGATTACGTAACTTAGATACTAAGTAAGGAAAAGGCTTAGAATAGGAAAAATATTAGAGAGGGCTCTATCTATAGCCTAGTAGTACTCTAGATATAGAGTAGATAATAGGTAGCTAGAAATAAGAAAAGAGAATAGAAAGAGAGCTAAGAAAAGATATACTACTCTAAACTTAATTTTCTCTAGTATCTAGTATAAGGGAGATCTATATAAAAATAAAAAACTACTAAAGAATAGAAGTAATACTACTATAGGCGAGGTCTATAGGAAAATACAATATAGCTACTATTACTATCTAAAGTATAACTAAACTAAGAAATAGGAATAGTAATTTACTAAAATATAAAGGATAAAAGGAAGTTTTATACTAGATACTTTTTCTCTCTATATACTAAACTAGAGAGATAGCTACTTACTCTAAATAGA
The DNA here is from genome assembly GCA_001578225.1 of Pseudocercospora musae. Lineage (NCBI taxonomy): Eukaryota > Fungi > Ascomycota > Dothideomycetes > Mycosphaerellales > Mycosphaerellaceae > Pseudocercospora > Pseudocercospora musae. The sequence goes on along the minus strand of LFZO01000110.1, from coordinate 53,877 downwards.
GGAATAGACTAGTAATATAAGAATTATATATATAATAATAGTAAATATAATATTATATAGACTAAATACTATATAGAAATCTAGATAATTATAGAATATACTTATCTCGATATAAAATATATAGGATAGTATATACTAGAGTATCTACTAGTAGTCGCTAAGGCGGAGCCTCTCCTACTAATATCTCGCTTCTAGATATTATATTTATATATATATACACACATAATTAAGCTAGTAAATATATAAAGAAATTTAATAGTATAGCTATATATAAGACTTATAAGAGAGATAATATATTAATACGAATTATAGTATAAAAGTATATACTATAGTCAAAACTCCTCTATAGGAATACTAAGTATACTATTTTACTAGTTCTTACTATAGAAGTAGGTCTCTACTATAGAAATCTAATTCTACTATAAAAAATAATACTATAATAAGATACTAGATTACTAGATTAATGCACAGTTTATTTACGGATATTTAGCTAAAAGCCGTTTGTGCCATTCACTTAGCGATAACCGTACATTAACGGTTATTTCAGACCCCCTATCCGCGCCAAGGATCTGTCTAGATGCAGCAGTTCTTGAAGAGTCGGTGATCACCTTGCCACCTTGCCATGATCGCCGAATATCTCCGTATCAGACTGTCACCCAAGACGAAGCACAGCACATTAACTTCAAATTCACCTTGGGCTTCCAGCACCGCTTCGAGCAGACTTGTTGTCTCGAAAGCCGGTCTTGGCAGCATGGCAAGCTAGCTGGAGGTTTCGGTTGTAGACGTAGTCATACTTGACTGATCAATTCGTTAGGCTGATGATGGAAGTCCCCGAGCACCGGGTTGAAGGATCAAAAAGCTCACCACGGCCTCATCATGAATATGCGAAGCCTCTGGGAGTCATCTGAGGCTTCAATCGAGACAGTAGCCCATGTCATCAACCGTGCCCAGCAGCTCCTAAATCTCCAAGATGAAGACGCAGCACAATCCTTCGCGCTGCACAAAATCAACGTCATCACGAATGACTACCCAGAAGATCAAGCTGTAGTTCCACACTGCATGATCTTCCCAGACCTTGATTCGCTTCTGACCGTCTTGCCGTACCGGCACGCACGACTCCAGGTGCTCAGGACTTGTCGCTATCTCGAAGATATGCTGAAGATCAAGCCTCATGGCTATTCTCGCGAAGTAGAATCTCGAACACTGAAGAATATTCTGATGTGCTGGCCGCGAACCCTCGGAGTGCCTGGTAACATTGGCAACGGATCTGTTGGCATTATCATGCAGTCGGCGGTGTTCATATGGTGCATTCTATCTGATGATGAAGATTCGCGAAGTGATTGCCATCAGAGACTCTGGGTCGTGAAAAAAGCTCCATGGTCCAGGGATCAGTTCGCAGCTCACATCTGCCAGTGCTGCTCGGCGGTTGCATCGAGGATCGTAGGTATGAAGCGGTGGGAACGCATACCTCATCCTGGTGCGCCGATCACTACACTGGTCGGAACTTTCTTCCAACGGGTCCGCGAATGAAGAGTCTCGAAACGGCTTTCACATGCGCGATCTTGGCGTTTGCTCTCTCATCTGCACTTCAAAAGCTTCGTCACGCGCTCTCACTTTCTTACATCAACGATCTAGAGCTCGAGAGCAGACCTAAAACGCCACCATGACTTCGGAAGACGCTCAAATGGACCAAGCCTCGCAAGCCACGGCCTCAATCGACCTGGCTCGAAACATCGCTCTACCTACCTCCTCTCCAAGCGACTCGACGCCGAGAAAGAATAAACGCCGCGCCAACGCCGATCCAGAAGGTGCTTACACTCCATCCAAGCGAGCTTCATTACGCAAGCCCTCGCAGTCGAGCACCCCAAGACGCAAGAACCGCGTTGGACTGATGCAAAGCTACGCCTTCAAACTCGACGATTCAGGAGATGAGGATTATCAGAGGCCAGGAAAATCAGCTCGTACTAAGCAGCCGCCGAGACGTGGGACGCGATATTCAACCCGTCGAACCTCGACCGATGCTACACAGGCCGAAGCAGATTCAGATGCCGACCCATTCATCAACGACCCTGACTCTTCAACGCGCATGTGCGTCCGGAGTTGCGATCGCTGGGATGAGGAAGAGATGTTGACGTGCGCTGGGCAGGCTTGCCAGGAGAGCGAGAGAAAGTTCCATATCCAGTGCGTGGGGTTTCGAAATATGCCACCGATGCTGAGGGATGGTGGCGAGGGGGTCAAGTGGTACTGTTTTGATTGTAGGATGGAAAATGGAGTGGGATGGAAGATGAATGGGGTTGTTGTTGTTGATGGGAAGGAGGGAGATGATTAGTGAGATTTCTCATTTACTCGTCAAATGCGTTGATTACCGAATCGTACACGCGTCTCTCAGAAGTACATTGCGCGTCACATGCGGCTTCATTTTCGTACAGATTCGTTATGCTCACAACAGAAGGGTATCGCTCGCGGAGAAATGGCATCGTGGTCGTCAGCATCCAATCTTGAACTCCGAGTTCCCCTCGGGATTGCCATTCTTGTGCATCGTGATGGTGGCTGTAGTGTACAGGCGGTGAGTCTTGCTGTCCGGTATGCTCAGTGCAGGCGTTGTTGCCCTGGAGGGCGACGGCGACGTCGACTTCCACTCGGCCGTCGGAAGGCTTGCAGCGAGAGTGTCGCCGGTCTCTGCTTCCATCTTCTTGGCGAGAATGGTCATTTGCAAGTCCCAGCGCCACGTGATCTTCACGCGCTTCTCGGCATTGCTTTTGTCGAGCGCAGTCACGTGGCTCGTGAAGCGTCGCTCCTGCTCCAGCTCTTCCCGACGCTGCTGCCTCCTCAACTCGTGCAGCTCGCGCTCCTGCCGCTGGGCTCGCAGTCGCAGCCGCCTCGCTTGCTCGCCCCGCAACACGTTGATGGCACTCGCGTGCTTGGCATCCATTTGCGCCCATGCCCAGCGCGCCTTGTCGAGCTCGCCACGGTCCTGCTCGGTGATGGTTCGGTGGTGCGGCTCTCGGTTGCTGTAGGTGCCGCGGCAGAAAGCCTCCATGTGCTTCAGCGCAGTTGCAGTGTCCTGTCGCTCCTTGACATGGCACTCGCGCATCTCCGATTCTGCCTTCACCTGCTTGTCTTCTGCTTCAGCCACAGCCGACGCATGCCGTTCCTGCATATCTTCCACCGCCGCTTCGTGCTCGCTCTTCTTGCCGTCCCGGAGCTGCTCGTGCCTCGCTTGCGCCTCTGCTCGCTGCTTGTCGGCCCACGTGAGGAATCGATCTCTTTGTTCCGCCTGGCCAGTGCGAAGCAGCTGGTAATCTTCCCGCTCCATGAACCTCTCCAGCTCCTTTCGTGCCTCCAATGACAATTGATCAAGCCGTGATTCTTCTGACCCCGTGCGGCTAAGGCTTGTGAGCACGCCTGGTCGTCCGTGTCGATGCGAGTCCCGTCGCAACTCTCTCCGTGAACTGCTGATTGATGGTGTAAGCGATATCGCTTCATCCCATTGTTCCAGCTTTTCCAACAGTGCATTTTGCTCTTCCTGTGTCATGACATGCTCGACGAGTCCTCCTGGTATAGGCCGGCCGCAGCAGCTGGGCACGGCACCTTTGGCACTCTCCGTAGCAGCCTTGACCGTGTTCCGGAGTGCTTGTGTGCATACGCGATGGCCACACGGCAGTTGATGCACTGCTCTTCGTGAACTCTGAAAATCTCGTGGACAATGCGGACAGCCCTCGGCAAGCGACTGAGCAGAATCTGATCGATGCAGTCTCAGCATGCTTAGCCCTCGGATGCGACGAAAGTGCTTCTTGGGAGAGGAGGTTGGCGAGGGAGGGGAGGAGAGCGGTAGGGAGAAGGTCGAATGCGAGGGCGTTGAAGGAGGCGAAAAGCACATCGAATGTCTCCCTTTCGGCACGCCTCTTGACATGAACGCATCGTAGTCGCGGAACGATAATGAGGCTCGTGATCGACGTCTCTCGGCTGGAATCCGTCCATGGTCCTTCGAGAGGTCGGAGAAGGTCGAAGTCATCCCGGTCGAGCGTGAGGTATGCGAGTCCACGGATTCAGAGCGTCGGCACGGTTCAGCCCAAGGTGTTCGGCAGTGTTGTTGATCAGACACATATTGCGACTCTACATCCACGCCCAATTCTTTGGCCTCTGTCCTGAGCCTCTCATCTAGCTGGTCTTCTGTCTCGCCGTCTGCTATGTTCAGCACTTCCAGCAAGTAGGACAGGTCGTGTCCCATCATCGCCTCGCATTATAGGTATCGGCCGTGGGTTCGTAGCATGAAATCGTAGCCTGCTTGCGGCCGTCGCAAGTATAGGAGGATATCCTTGGAAGATGTGTGTTGCCCCTTGCACAACTGGCGGTCGTATTTGCAATACAAAACGCCTCCTTTGGTGTTTCACCTGTGCAGCAAAGCGACATAAAGCAGGCCCGGACGCGCAAGCACAGCGTCGACGAGAGGAGCAGGACGACAACGGACCTGACCTTGTGCACGCACAGTGCTGTAGAGATACGAGGGAAAGGACTAGATATGGGCAAAGTCGTGCGACAAAAGAGTCACAGACGAACGGTAAGGGCCAACGTCACAATCAAAATGCTTGCTGGCGATCCGTCTCACAGGCCCTTGGGCGGCCAGGAGCAACAGCAGGCGCGGGAAGGATCACCGCCGCGCCGCTGTGAAGTCAGGCAAGCTTCCGAGACGCACATTCGCCTCTTTCACACCCTTCTGGAATGCTACTGTATAACCTTTATATCCGGACCATCCTGTCCTGAGTCCTGACATAAGTTATAGAAGTCTAACCCGCGTAACGCGCAGCCCCACGTAACGAGCACTTCCATAGTTTCTACTATAGCACTTTACGACACTGTTCCTTAACAACTATAAGAGATCTCATATTTATATTGAAATAGTAGACTAAATAGATATTGCGCTTCATTTTAATATAGATATTATAGCTATAGCTTATATTGTTATCTTACTTTACGCTAAGGTCTCGAATTTACTAGAATTTAGCTTATTAGCTTTTATACTTCTATATCTATCTATAGGGTAACTAGTAGTACTATAATAAACGTCTTACGCTCCTTCTACTTTATAGTTAACTACTAGAGAGACTAAGCTAGCTACTTACCTACCTCCTTATTCTCTTTCTTATATAATTTATTAGCTATTTTAAGGGCCTACTAGGTAGCCTTCTCTTTAGTTCTCTAAGAGTATTATTCTTTACGTATTTAGACTATAAGCTACTTATTATAAGCCCTTACCTATACCTCTTCTTTCTATACTTACTTAGCTACTTATTTATTAAGTTTCTTCTACTCTTTATATATCTATATAGCCTTAGCTTAGTTAATCTCCCTTAGTAAGAAGAAGGTAGCTCTATTATTATCCTATACTATTACCTCTTTAAAGAGATCTTTACTACGCTTCCGCTTCTTCTTCTTAAGGTTAAGTACTATCTTAAAGCTCTTATTCTTAGCCTTAAGGGTAGTATTATTAGTTATTATAGTAAGAATAGTATTTAATAGCTTATCTACTTTCTACTTATCTAATTTATCTAGTTAGTTAGTAATAACGTCCTTTAGAAGGCCCTTTAGCTTCCTCTAGTAACCTACTAATAAGATTAAGTTACTAGACTTACTTATAGATAGTCTAGTATTAACTAGTAGCTCTTAAGGCTCTTCCTTAAAGATACTAAGTACTTGTAATAGATTAAAGGAATATAGGCCTATCTTCTTCTAGCTACTTCGTATATTCTTCTTAGATAGTACCTTAGTCTAGGTAGGCTAGAATAAGTATAGAAAGTTACGCTTTGTAATACTAGATAAGCCCTAGTAGTTATAAGTAAAGTAGTCTAGTTCTTAGCTATAGTAGATACCTAGAGGCGAGAAGATCGATATATCTAGTAGTTATAAGTAATAAGTTAAATAAGGAGGATATATAGTAACTAGTATCTTATTATTATTATACTATTTAAGAAAGGATATATTAATATAGCTTCCGTAACTATCTACAAATAGAATGCGCTATTTCTACTATACCTTATCCTTTATATATCGATAGAAGATCTATATAAGCTACGCAAATCTAAGGCTATTATCTATCTAACCCTTCTTAGAAGAAGCGAAGTAGATACTATATTATAGAAGCTTAAAGTCCTATACCTAAGAGTCTTAAACATTGCCTAACTTTGCCTAGTAGATTAGGCCTAGTAGAAGCTATATTCTATTAGCGTCAATATAGCCTATAATAGTAAGCTACTCGTAGTTAATATCTTGTATATTACTAATAAGCCTATAGCTCTTAAATGCCTCCTTTATAATAATCCTCTTTGCCTTTATAAGGTATCTAATAAGAATACCCTTCTTATCTATATTATATATATTTTTAGGCTCTATCTCGTACTTAGTAATCTTCTAGCGTACGAGATTAAAGTAGACCCTATAGTATACCTTACGATCTACTTTCTTATATTCTTTATTAATAGATTAGAGGTATATAGAGGTAATCTTGTTCTTGTATCTTTAGTAGAATCTAGGTACCTAGTTCCTTTTTAGAAGCCTCTTAGCGATATCGTAGACGAAATTGTATAGTACTACTAGTATTAGAGGTAGACTACGCTTAGAAAGGATATTTAGATAGTCGATAAGTATACGTTCTTACTAGTAACTAAGTATTATCTAGTCTTCGGCTTTTTAGTAGTAGGTTCTATAGATACTATTAAAGCACTTATCGAGTATAGACTATATAACTTTATATTATCTTATATATATAGAAATTAAGAGCTTATCTTCTACTTTCGAATACGCTACTATACGATTAATTTAGTCTATTATATATTGAGATATATAGTTAATAAGTTAGGTAGAGAAATAAGAAAGTACGCCCTATACGTATCTATACATTACGTAGGCTAGACTTCTACTAAGGATTAGCTTTTACCTATTACTCGGCTATAGGGAAGCCTCTACGTACTAAGTAGCCTAATAATACTAATTTTGTTAGGCACTTTGCTTATAGAATAGTATATCTTCTCCTCTTCTACGTATCTATATATATAGTATATTTTAAAGCTAAATTTGTAAATATAAAGTAGTAGTATAGCTATATCCGAGGTATTACGAGGTATAGAATATATCTAGGTAAAGAGCTTAGTATAGAATACTAAGAGCTACTAAAGGACTACTTTACGTAAGGCAAAGATGTCTATTAAACTATAGAGACAAGTCGACTATCTATCTATAGGCGTATAGTATATAGAGCCCTTAATAACTAGTAGTTATTTAGCGAGATCTATCCTCCTCGTATTACAAAGCGAGGCTATAAGAATATTTTTAATAATAAGTAAGAGATATATCGAGGCGTTATTATCTAAGTAACCGGACTCGTACTTCGTAGAGGTAATATAGGCGCTTATCGATAAGTAGCTAGAGCTTTAAGAGGTATTGAAATATATACATTTATCGAGTATCTTAAAGTAGCGTAGTTAGAGGCATAAGTTAGTATAAAGGAAGGCGAAGGAGCGTAATCTATTACTAAGGGCTCTATAGATGTTCAGGTACGCTAAATAGCTAGTAGATAGGTTAGTCTTTATTAACGAGACTATCTATAATTAGAAGACTAGTTAGTAGAAGTATAGTTAGTCTCTAGAGGATATTAACTATAGAGATTTCTAGTATATATAGTAAGAAGTAAGGTAGTCTATACTATCTACTTTTACTATTAATACCTATCTACCTTATACAATTAGTCGATAAGGCTTAATAACTCGAGAGATCTTCGTTGCATAGTTAACTAAATAGATAATACCTTGCCTTAAAGGCTATCTATCGATAATTTTTATAATAGATAATACTAGTATCTACTATAGCTTAGAGGTAAGGAAGGCGATATTGTTAGCTAGTTACTAACTCGAATACTTCCCTCTATACTTACCGGATTCAAATCCTATCGAATAGACCTTTAACTACTTAAAGTACTATATTAAGAGATATATTCGAGACGTAGAATACTTCTTAAACTTCGGCGACTTCTTATATTATTACCTATAGCGATATTGAGGCCTAAGGGTATAGAAGCTCTTCGAATATACTAGAAACAACGTCTACTACCTAGATTTCGCGTTTTCTAAAGAGGGCTTCGTTAGTACTACTAGATATATATAAGATCTAATAGGCCTTAATCCGGAAGAGTCTACTTAGTATAACTAGTATATATATACGCTACTAGCGTCGATTAGTAAATAGATTAAGGATATAAATAGCGAAGAAGAATCTAAAGAAGAATAGGACTAATAACGTAACGTTTACGATAAAATACGCTAGTATAACTAGTATACTCGAGCCTAAGAAGTACTATAAATATTCGAATTCTAAGCTTTTATATAAAAAGGAAATCTTAATATATAACGTAATACTATACTAGATATTTAATATATAAGATATACTTAGTCTAATTAGTCTACGTCTATAATAATTATAAAAAGTAATAGTATAAACGTTATATAGTACTATAAGAAGTAAAGCCTAGATTCGTACTTTATTTAGTATCCTTAGCTCTAGCTAGCTCTACTACTATACTCTTATTAGCTTTTAGTATTAGGAACTTCTTAACTACTTCCTTTATTCTATACCTCGTACTAGTCCTTATTTTAAACTCTTTCTACTATTGTTTCTTACTTATATTAGTAATATTAACTAGATCGAAGTCCTCGTTAATATAGGTCTTCTATATAGCTCGTATTTCTACTAAGTCGTTAAATAGCGGTATCTCGAGTATCTACTAGAAGAATCCGATCTATAGCTCCTTATTCTCTCTTAACCTTTCTAGTAGTACTATTCGTAACGATATATCCTTTATAAGACCTAGTCTTAGTAGGATACGAGCTAGTATCTTCGAAGGAGTCGTAGGCGTAAATCTAGGTCCTATAGCTACTTAGAAATTAGCTACTACCTTATCTCTAAAGATAATATTAATAGGAGTCTAGATCTTATAGGCTTTAGCTAGATCCTTACTATAAGTATAGTACTATTTTTTGAAGTAGTAGGGTCCGTATAGAACGCTAATACGGGGCGCTAACGCCCCGCGGCTCGCTAAACCAATTCTAGCTAATATTTCGTTAGATATCCCCTATTTCGAATAACGGCTTCGTAACGCTTATATATAGAATCTATTATACTTTCAAGTACGTAGTCTAGTAGCTCCTACTATAACCGCTCTATCTCCTAATCTAGCTACGCGACCGTTTCTATCTAATATATACGCCGGAGTTTTTTTTTAATCTATACCTAAATATACTCGATTAGGTTTAGATCTAGCGAATTGGAAGATAGCGCTAAGAACCTAATGCCGGCCCGTTCTAAGGCCCGCCGACTAGCGTATACGTAGTATATAGAAGCGTTATTGAGTAGTAGTATAGGATAGATACCCTATATCTCTAGCTCTATTTTAAAACGCGCTATTTTCGGTACGATCCGAGAAATAAAGGCTACCTAGTCGTAGTTACTATATTCGGCAATTTCCTACTTCTAAAATAGTCCCTTCTTTACCGAGGTTACTATACCTACCTAATAAGAGGTCTTATAGCTACTACTATACTTATCTATAACTAGGGTTACGGGATCCCTACGATTATCCTATATTCGTATAACGTCACGTAGTCTAATAGCTCCTATACTAATTCTAAAGGCAACCTAGTCTAGTACTAAGATGTAACGTATTCTAACGTTACTCTACTATAGAAGTATAGTTGCCTACTAAATCCGGTTAGCTCGGATAAGGGGTAAAGTTTTAGGTTTTCTTATCTACTAATAGTATCTAAGATCCTACGCCTTAAGTAAGTAGTTAATAACGGCTTTTAGTACATAGATACTATTATACTAAGCTTAGCTATAACCTAAATAAACGGCTTATTGCGATTAGCTAGATTGTCGAGATATACTAAGGCTAATACCTTAGCTACTATAGGGTCTAGTATTTTAAGTAGCTAATCCTTCCTTAGCGGTTTAATCCCTCCTTTTAGAATACGTCGTACCGTTGTTTCCGGAATAGGGATATAGGCTACGATTGCCTATTTAGTCTAGCCGAGGTCGCTAAGGCTATATATATACCTATACTAGGCCTCCTACTAGTACTTATAAGGTAGGTACTTAGGTATCGACAATATAGAGGTATTCGATTCTTGCGATATAGTTAGCTCGCTTAAAGAGACTAGTAAGGTTTAAGGTAAGATTTTTAAACGGGTTAGGCATTCGGGTTTTATATCTATAGAGCCGCTTCTAGTATATTCTATCTATTACGTTAGTTAATCCCCTATAGTATATACCGACGTATAGACGTATATAGATCCCGCTACTTTAAAAAATAGTACTATACTAGTAATATCCTTCTTCTTTAACTAATTAGCGATCTTCTTAGTAACGTCTCTCTTGAAGTATAGCTTAATTATTATTATAAGAACCTCTATATATATTAGATTACTAAATTTCTAGTAGCCTTAAGTAATTAGTCTTACTAGTAATTTAATTACTTTAGAGGTTATAAGCTAGTACTTATTAGATACGTCTTACTTATCTAGATTACGCTAGTAGTAGGTCTTAGGTCCTCTAATCTTAATATTACGATAAGTACTAAGATTATATATAAAGTAAGCTCGAATATTAATCTCGAAGTTATCCTTCTTGTTTAGTTCTATTACTTAAACATTAGTAAGAGTAGCTTGCTACTAACCTAATATCTTACTAAGAGGTCTCTTACTAGTAGCTATACCTTGCCTCTACGCTAAGCTAACTAGACCTATAGTAATAGGCCTTAGTTTAGTATAGAAGAATATATCGAGTTAAGGATTAGTATTATTAGTTAGTAACTCCTCGTTAATCTAATAATCGAGATAGTTAAGGATATAGCTATAAGCCTTATCTTCTTCTATAGTATTATTATTATTATTATTAGGTTATAGCTAGGTCTCCTAATAATAATCCTTCTCTTTAATTCCCTTATAACAAGCTAATAAAGTTACCTTTAAATAGTACTCTAAGCTATACTTCTTAGATACTTTATCTACCTATTTATATCTATTCTAATCCTTAGCTAGATTTATAACGTCGAAGATATTATACTTTAAGGTAATCTACCTATCTTCTTTAGTCTTCTTTATAGTATCTATAAGGTACTATTATCCTCTATAGTCTATTAAAACGAGTTCCTTCTTATTAGTAAGCCGCTCTCGAATATAGCTCTTAGGCGTAAGGGCTATATTACTATAATTGAGAGCCTTTAGTTTATTAGTTATAGAAGAAGACTAAGTTAAGTAAGACTTAAAGGAAGTATTATCTATTTTACTACTAACGTTACTAGATACTTGTTCCTTAGTACTAGAAGCTATAGCGCCTATAGTAGAGCTATTATTTACTCGATCGATTAGCGGTATAGCTAAAGCTATAGGCTTCTTCCTAGACTTATTAACTACTAGTAGTAACGTAATTAGCTTCTCGAGTATCTTTAAAATAGGCTTCTTCTTAGCTATAGTAGTTACCTTAGTTAGACTCGTGTCTAGTCGCTTAGGTAGCTTAGCGGTAGTTAGGCGAGTCGTACGATCCTCGGAAGTTACTATTAAGGCTTAGTAGCTTATAGAATATCCTTATTCTTAATCCTAATCGATACCTCGGCGTAGGTTTAGACAAATTAGAACTATTAGTACTAATCTACATAGTCTAAAGAGTATCTATATACTAAGTTTACTAAGAAAGCTACTCTTGGTACCCCTAAAGCATATTCTCGAAGATCGCGGCTCTACGGACCGAGAGTGACAGGTAAAAGCCAACCCTTAGTACAAGCCTTGCCGCCGCATCCAAATTATGGTCAAGTGCGCCGCATGATCATCTGAGGAAAGTAGCACAGAATGCGCTGGCACAGCAGGCGCTCGAGCAAGCCAGCGGCGGCCCAGCAAAGCCATACCGATCAGATTTGAACACCGACCAGACACACCATCAACATTGCCACAACAACACCCCAACAAGCCGTCGAGCAGCGGGCCGCTTCACTTGCTAATTCCTAGTTTGACGACACGTCGGTGCCGAATGCTCCGTACCACCCCTCTGAGATCTGCAAGTGATTCACCGCGTCACCAGTACCGCTACATTGGTGTTTGTTCCATGCCACTCGACCCCATCCTACAGCCTGTCCGATGCCACATCCTGTTTCCTACACCCACAGGACTCTTTCCCTCTAGCGGTGTACCAGCCTACCATCCTCTCGTTGGTACAAGCCCGTACAAACCAGAATGGGTCGTGCAAACAACTAAGACAAGACGAGCCAGCCTTCCTAGAAGCAGGCTGCAACTACCGCATGCTACTCACGACTCAAATCCATCGAACACTCCTTAGTACATTCGTCTTCGCCGGTCTAGAACTAGGCACGACCGACCTCGCTAGTCGGCTGAAAGACGTGTATTTCCATGCCGTGGGAGTAAATTCTGGGGAACGTGGTAGTAATAAGAACTGATGTTGCGGAACATTTCGAATGTGAGTTCAATCTCTACGGGTACTGAAATGGGAGCAGTACTGATTGGCATCCTTCTAGAAATCATTGCGACTTTTCGAACTTTTTCCATCAGAGTCCGATTACTACTTACTACGCTTGCTACTTTCAAGCGTAATGTGCCTCGTCCTGAGGCATGTCCGATGGGTAAGGAAGGATTTGGTGAGTCGATCTGGGAAGGTGAATGGGTGGCGACGAATCGGGTTTTGCTGGCCGACGTTGCAATAGGGCTGGGAGTTTTGCTGCGACATCTGTGGTTGAAGAGAATTGTCTCCCAACGGGGCTTATAGTGGCGATGACATGTGCCAATTAATCGAGGCTGTATCGCGCAAGTCCCTACTCAATGATCCTAGGATTCAGCATCAAAAGCAGCTTGCAGGTCCACCAGATGCTGATCCTGCGTGCCACTGAAAAGCTCACTACCCTCGAATGTGGAGCCGTCCTCTTCTGCGTCGACCTCCTTTTGCGTACCTTTGACTGGAGTCCTTGGCTTGAGTGATGGTCGATTGCCACTAATTCCATGCAGAGCCTGACGGCCCATGCTCTGTCTCATCGCAATGCTTGTGCGAGAAGTCCTCAAATCGGTGCTCGCACGCGGCTTTGCAGTCAGAGGAGCAGCAAACGATAAAGACTTTCGGGGCCGTGACCTCTTAGGCGTGGGTCCGCTCTTAGACTCGTCTGAAGCGTTGGATGCAAAAGATTGGTCATTGTTCGACGCATCCACGTCCATGTTGCTCGCAGATGTTGGCGAGGGAGGAGATGCGTCGGCTTGAGTATCGCCCAAAGGTGGTGCCACGGACTCTCGTGATCGGTGTGGCAGACTTGTGCGATTCTGAGTACCACTAATGCCCATGGCGGCCATCAGATTCGCGCGCATGGACTCTGCTTCGGCAATTTGCTGATCCTTCTGCTCACATTTCTTGTGGTACCGTTCGAGCCGCTTTTTGCAATCCGCGACTTTGGCATCACGGCTTTTGATGTCGGCACTGAGCGACTCCTTAGTCTGTAACAAGTCTTGGTGTAGGCCGGAGATTTGATCCTGAAGTCGTCCAGTGTCTTCTGAGTGCTGCTTTGTTAGACGGCCTGCCTCCTGCCGCTTCAGCTCGAGCTCGCGTTGCAAGTCTTCCGTCTCACGAGCAGCTTCCGAACGAAGTCCATCCAGCTCAGCCTGGCATGCCTGCAACTCGTCCCGAAGCTCAACCAGCTCTTGCATCTTGGTCGCATCACTCTTACTCGTGGTAGCCAATTGCTCCTCCAAAGTAGCGTTGCTCGACTTCAGCTGCTGAAGTTCGACCTCGATGCGCTCCACATTCAGCTGCTGCCTTTGCGCAGAGGAAATCGATGTTGTCAGGTCCTGCCTGGCTTGATCGAGTTCTGTACGGACCACTGCCAAGTTCTGCTCCGCATCGGAAGCACGCACAGCTTCGTTGTCGTATCGCGTCTTCAAAGCTGCCAACTCGTCCTGTGCATCCTCGAGCTGTTCTTGCTTCTGCGCGAGTTTTGCTGCGCCGTTGACCTCGACGATCTGCTTGCCCTCGCTCAGTTCTGCAATTTGACGCATACTAGCCTCGTGCGCCTCGCGAAGCTGCTTCTCTAGCTGCGAAACTCGGGTAAAAGTTTCTTCGCCTCTTCTCTCAGCTGCATCGAGGCTTTCGTGACACTCTCCAAGATCCTTGAAAAGCTGCTTGCGGTCTTCCTCCAAAGTCCTGTTCTGCAATGTGAGGTCCATGTATCGCGTCTCCAACTCGGCGAAGGCTTGGACAAGTTGGGAATTCTGCTCTTCAGCAGCCTTGCATCTACGCTGCTCTTCGCGCAAAGGCCGCTCTACACCCTCGCACCTCGCCTCCAAATTTGCACAGGCTTTTGCGAAGAGTCTGGTCACTGCGTCCTGCTCAACCTGAGCTCTCGCTGTGAAATGGGTTTGCAAAGCTTCTCGCCAGTCGATGTCGTCGTGTTCACTCTGGCCACCATGGTCTTCACCAAACGTGAGCCCATCGCGCCAAGCCGGCCGGTCATGAGAGCAGGATAGATCCCCTCGAGCGGATAAAGCATGCAAGTCCAGCAAGACAGTCATCGCTTGTACTCCGACAGCCGCAGTCTGTGAGGCACGGAGCAATAAATTGCTGATTTGATGCGCGAGCTTACACCTCGCTCTTGACAATGCCCTCTGACACCAGCCTGCGGACAAGGTTGACTCCAGGTCGGAGGATGATCGGGATAAGATGGTGGAAAGCATGTCCAGCCTTCCCACGAACTCTTCGTTTCCTAGAAGCTCCCGAATCTGATGGACGGCTATCTTTTGACTGCCAATGACGACCTGTGCTTCAGCAATTGTGGTCGTCACGGCATCCAGACTCGCAGCTAGCGCTGCAGACTCTGCGCGCGTAGCAACATCGACAGCGCTCTCCAGGAGCATACCGATGGGTGCTCGTACAAGTATGCTCGATAGAAGCTCGCGGTGGTCGACGTGCGGACACAGAGTGTGAACTGCCTGCATGCTGGCAGGCTCGAGGAATGTGGCCTGGAGAGATTCCAGGACGGGATGCGGAAGCGAGTCCAAGTGGCAAAGCATGCCGACGAAGCGCAGGGCCAAGGTCTTGTGGGCACTTGGCAGCTCTTCGGAGCAAAGACGTTCCTGCAGCTTTCTGACAAGCATGGGATTGGCAGTGCACCATATTTTCCTCAAGTCGACAGGGATGGCTGAAAGGACTTCCAGTGACAACACGAGAGCCTTGGTCCTTTCGTCGCATGACTCGGCGGTGTCTGTCTTGGTAGCCCAGAGCACGAGCAGGACTACAAGCTGCGTGCTTTTCTGGGCTTTGGTGCCGGTGAAGAAGTGCTGCATGGCGTCGGACTTCCATGTTGATGAAGTTGGAGTCGTATCGCGAGGGTCGGAATGGATGGAGCAGCAGACGGTGTTCATGATTGAAAGACAGTAGAGAGTGAGAGGTGAAGTGCCGCTGACATTGCGCAAGATAGCCAGAAGGTGGTGTTGGAGGGTGTCAAGCACATGACTGCTCAGGATGCCAAGCAGAAGGCTACCGGTAGCGCGCAGGATGCGGTAGACAGGCTCGATGGTGGCGGGCGAGGGTGATCGTGCGGCATTGTCGACGAAATGGACGAAGAGCGTCTGGGCGTGTGCGGGGAGAGCGACGGTGGCGGGCAGAGGCGTCGAGAGCAGGGCAACACTGGCCTTGGCATACTGCGAGCGCAAGTGGCCGGGCGTGAGCGTGACGCTTTGCGCGACCACGCGGTGCAGCAAAGTGGGCTCGTGGTGGAGGAAGGCGTCGCGGCAGGCGACATTGAAGGCGAATTTGGTGAGGATGTCGAGCACGTAGGACCATTGCGGGACTTGAAGAGCCTCCACCACACGTGAAGCCAGAGTCGCGACGGCGCAGGGCTTGGCCGCGGCCCATTGGGACACGTCGGCGTCGCTGCATGCGAGCACGACCTGTCGGAGCGTGCGCAGTTCCGCTGGGTACGGCGACGTCAACACTCGCTCCATCTCCACCGCCAACGCTTCGTATCTTGCCATTTTGATCCTCAATTGTTCTTGTTCTTCGTCGGCCATTGTCGCCATGTTGTCCGCCGCGCCCATCGCCCGTTGTCAGGAGCAACCAGCACACGCGGCTTATCAATGCGGAATGGAAGCATACATGGTTGCATGTCAAACTTTAGACCATATATACCGCCATCAACAACATGTACACTGCATCGGGATCGTCCCCCAACTCAGACGTCAGCCTGCAATAAACCCTCATCCTCTCCCTCCACACCCACACAGCATCAAGCTCCACAAACTCGGCTTCGGCGACGGTTCTGCCTCACCATACCTACCCTTTCCCGCACACATCTTCGAATCACCTCCACCCGTCGACACAGAATTCACACTCTTTTTCCAACCCCATTTCTTCCTCAGCGGTGCTTCCTCACCATTATCATCGTCATCATCATCATCCTCGAAAAAGCAAGCCGGATATTGCTGACTATCCCGTCTAAGGAGCGATCCAAAACTCGTACGTGGTCCGGGTGTAGGCGCGAGAGAGGGCGATGCGATTGTATCATCTGACCATCGACTCTGTGGTGGAGAGGCCGTCGCTGTGGAGCTCGAGATCACACGACGATGCGGTGTGCTGGTCGTGCTGTCCGAACTCACGATGCGCAGGGGCATAGCATATTTTTGTTTCGCCCGACAGGAGTTGATGCTGTCGTTTCGTGTGCGGATGGAGCTGCATATGGATTCTTTCCTTGGTCTGTGGATCGGGTCTAACTTTGGATGGGAAGGTGTACTTTTGATGCGTGTTGGTGTCATGTCGCGCAAGGTGATCGGTGGTACGTGGGTGATTTCTGGATGGCGACCTGGTGGTGTTACCTGTTTGATTACTGGGAAAAGACTGTACCCTCGGGTGAAGGTTGCTGATGGCCGGACTGCTGACGGTGGCGAGATTGGAATTAACGGCTGCCCTTTGCATTCTTGATAAGGCTCGGTAGGTCGGCTTGGAAGTGCGGGTGTAGACGCTGCAGTTGGTGTTGGAGTCGGAGGTAACTCTCCAAAGTCAAGCTCGGCGATGGCTGGATCGAGTTTTGGTGTTGGTGGCGGTAGTTGCCGGCTGTCAAGAGATGACGTTCGATCGCGCATATAATAATCAAGGATTCCCAACGAGATCTCTGACTGGCGTGTACTGTACTGGGACGCGGTGCTGGGCGACATGACACGCTTGTGGCGTTGCGCATCGTCTCGTCGATGCCATTGCGCTGTCGATCCAACATCCACAATCTCAGGATCTCGAAGGCCTTCGTACGACTCAGTGCTCTCCTTTCGCAACGACTGTACGGACTTCAACACGCTCGAATCCTGTGGTTGCTTCGAAGGCAAGTTGAGTGGTTTCGGCCGCAGTGCTCGATCGCCGTCATTCGTCAGTCGCCCTCGTGCCTCCCTCGGCTCATAGTTTGCGGGTCTCGTTGATATCTTTTGTGGCACTGGACTCCAGTTTTCAGGGTAGTTGTTCCTCCTTGACGCCATCGCGACCAGCCAATCTATTTGTTACGACACGGCGACAAATCGAGCAGAGCATGAGCCGACTTACCACAGGCAGACCAGAGGCATGCGACTTTCCTGATTCTCATATACGAGCCTCAGGTTTCCGCTATGGTGGACGTGAGGGGTGGAATGCAGACTCCTCGATCTGTCAACAGAAGCCAGGCCTACCAGGCGTGTGGGAGTGATAGCTTGGTCGTCCGTCTGACGCTCGATGTCGTGCATGAGCTCTGTGTGACTCTTCGTGCTTATTGGTCCTGGTCAAGTCTGGCCCAATGATGTCGTGATGATATCTGCAGGGCCCTGACTGGGAATGGAGGAAGTAAGGGATGCATAGCTGGCGGACAGAGACATGAAGAAAAAGGTAAACAAAAGAGGCAGGCAGATGGCTACAGACTCTTGTTCAGATCCAAAAGATACGGCAGGCCGAGCGAGAGTGACCTCTGCCAGTTGCAATAGCTTTCATCCTGTGCATGAGGAAAGTGTGTTGGTAGAGAAATGGGAAGCGCAAGGCACAGCCTCGGTCAAAGGAGTATGCAAGCACTTCACTCTTGCATGTCAGGGATCCTCGCCTCCTAGCATCTCATAGAAAGTCTGTTGGGTGCATGCGAATCTGGTGTTCTAGCGAGTTGGCCAAGGGAAACTACCTGAAGATGGTGAAAAGCAGTGCGATCGCGCATAGCCAGCCTTGCGCCATCTCGAGCACCTGCTGCCGGAGATGGGGTGGTGAGGTAGTGTCTATAATTTCATGGGGTATGTGTATATCACGCTTGCCGGTGATATGTTTGGTGCTTTTTGTGAGAGCAGGTGGGTGAAAGTAGTGACAAGACGTTGGACGTGTTGCGCATATTAGCCGAGGTCTGCCTAGTCACATGACTTCTTGGCATGTGCAGAGATTTCCTCTACTTCTTAATAGTATTAGATAGAGATACATAGGACTAACCAATTCACTGTTTTAAGCGCTCGACAATGTAGTATTATATAAGTAATCTACTATACTAAGTATAATAGTTATAAGCCTAGATTTTCTATAGTATTAGAGACTTCCTTAGTAAGAGAATAAGATAACTAAGAAAATTATCGAATCGATAGTATTAAAAACAACTAGTCTATACAAGTCCATAGGTCTATAGTATTAGTAATAGCCCTTATAGTAGTAACTCCTTATCTTAGTAGAAAGCTTATTGTCCTTTATAGATCTAGTAACTAGGACTAGTAGATTAAATAGACTAAGACTTATCTTATTAGATATAAGACCTAGGTCTACGTAGACCCGTACCTTAACGTATTTAATAAGCCTACTTAACTAGTCTTTATAACTATAGATCGTAATAGACTTATACTAGATACTATATACTAGTTAGGGATTAAGATTAGAAAGGAAATTTACGATATAGAGTAGAGCGAATTCAATAGGTTTAGGATAGCTTATAGTAAGACAATTATATACCTAGTAGAGATAGTAGATATCTACTACTATTTAGATATTACTAATAGAGGACCTAATATAAGGATACTATCCTTATAGCTAATCCTTACTTACCTAAAGGATAAGCTTGTACCTAATACTTAGTAGTAGAGAACTACTATTTATAGGGAACTATATTGCCTTATCGCTTCGAGATAGGTAAAGGACCTAGAGTAATAGTATAAAGAATAGCTAGACTTCTATAAGATTATATAATATATAAAGTATAATAAACTAGACAATATAACGGTATACTTCTATATAGTAGTAGCTAATATAGACGAAACCTATAGTAAAGGGCTCTATATAATATACTAAGTATTACCTAATACTAACTACTTTTATTAGTTAGTTAGTATAGTACGTAAATACGCTTATAATATACCTAGTACTACTAAGCGAGGGTCCTTATTTAGTATTATCTATAAGGTAGATTTAGGTAAAGCTAATACTACCCTTTAGGCTACTAATAATAATAATAGTAAAGGAAAGTAGTACTCTATAAATAACAAGTAAGCTACTAAATTATATACTAAGCTTAGTACTTACTAAGGTTAGAGAAAAGAAGGCCTATAAGAGCTATAGTAAATATATCGTTATTAATTATATACTACGTAAGAAGATTAATAAGAAGGATAAAGACAATAAGTAGCGTAGTAAGATAACCTTCTTTAAGGACTATCTACGTAAGAATAAGAAGTTCTACTAGTAGTAAGCTAAGATCTTTAAAGATCTACTTACTATTAAAATTAAGTAGTAGTATTATAGTAATAGTATAGAGGACGATATTAGTACTAGTAATAGATTAAGTAAGCTATTAATAGTATACTTCTTTAACTACTCTACTACTATATCGCTACTAACTATCTATCTAGTTATAGCTATATCTAAGAAGAAGTAGTATCTATTTAATACTCTAATATATAATAGTATATCTAACTATTATATTATTAATTACCCTAGCCGCTTTAACTTCTAGCCTCTAATTCTACTAGCTTATTTAACTATAGTAACTAGTACTACCTATAACAAGGTTGTCGCTATTAGAATAGTAATATTTATAGTAAAATCTACTAGTAGTAGGCTACTAGAGATTAAAGTAAAGGAATACTTATATATCCCTAACTTCTATACTAACATTATAGATAGTACGCTATTCTATAATCGTAGTTTTAGGTATTAGGAAGTTAGTAATGTCCTATATAACCTATAATACAAAGCCCTAGATAAATTTATTAGACTAAATAATAGAATACTATACTTCGATATTACGAGCAAAGACGACGATATACTACTACTATACGAATAGCCTATTAACGCCGACAATAAGCTATAGAAATATCTCTTCTAACTAGAAGTTTAACTCCTAGTAGATATATACCTATTAGTATATAAAACCGTACGCTACTCTATATACCTACTACTACTAAGATAGCTTACTCTTAAGCGAATATACGAGGTATTTAGATACCTAGGTATAGAAAGAGCTAATAAGCTAGTTAACAAGGTTAATAGAATAAGACGAGATTATATATAGGATAACAAGGTACCTAGAGTACTACTATATCTAGTATATATATAAGTAAAGGGCTAGAAGCTTATCTTATATAGACTAAGAAGGTATAATGTATTGATTCCTACTCTATATAGATATATTACTACTAATCTAATAGAGCTAGAACTAGTATATAATAGCGACAAGTACCTTTTTATATATATAATCTAAAACTAGCCTTTACTTTATATAGACAATTACTAATAGAGATAAGTTTATATTACTTAGCTACTAGAATTAGCTAGTAACCTTTATAAGAAGCATTAGTAGGGACATTATCTATTTGTTATTAGATAATAAGAAGTTAGTTAAAGGCCTTCGATTTAGGACGTATCTACGTAATAACTATACTACTTAGAGACTAACGGTACTATATATATCTAAGTAGGATCTAGTAGAGCGCGTAGGTTGTACGATTATTAAGATTATAAGAGTACTTATAATATATACTAGATTTCTATATAGCCTATAGCTAGAAATAGTATATATATTAGTCTTCCTTCTTAATCGATTTCTAAGGGTACGGTTAACTAACCCTATAATACGTATACCGTACGAAATTAGTACTAGACATAAGTCTAATATAGTATATATCTATTGGTTTAGTATACGAGTATACCTACTAATCTATAGTACTAAGACTAATAATAATCCTTCTAAGAAGCGTAAGCGGAAGGATATCCTACTAAGAAGTATAAAGGTTACCTTATATACGTAAATTAGCTACCTATATAGCTACGAAGGATACTCGATCTACCGAATCTAGGTACCTTTACGTAAGACGGTAATCTATACGAGAGATATTGTATTTAATAAGTCTAAGTTCTATAGTAGATATAATATTAATCTTAGTATTAATCTAAGTAATATAGAGCTAGTAGAATATAGTAATCTCGAAGAAGTACAAGTACCTACCTCTAAGTACTAATTCGATAAGCTTTAAGAAGTATATAATACCTCTCTAGATCTTATACGATTTAGAGCTAAGGGGTTAGATATACTACTAGGACCTAGTTAACTACTAATTATTAATACTATAAGGCTAGTAGAAAGTCTTATACTAGAAGAACTACTAAATAAAATACTACTATTACCTACTATGCTATAGCTCGTAAGGGTAAACAATAGGCTACTACTAGATCTTACTAAAGTAAGGATACTAGAGCCTAAACTATCTAATTATCTACTATTATTTAGAGAACCTCTAATATACTAGAAACTAACCTTTCCGGTTAATCTAATTAGTATATTAATACCTCTTAATAATGTAATTAATAGACTAGTTTAACTAGGATCCGAGAACGATACTAGTAGTTATTATAAACCTACTAATCTAGTAGACGTACTAGGATATATAGATAATATAGATGTAAACTTACTACGAGTAGAGCTTACTAAGTCGCTAATACCGATTAAAGTAGTAGATATTTATCGTTACTTACTAAGTATAGGAGGACCGCATTTGAATATTATAGGACTAAACAAGCGATAACGGTTAGTAGCGATCTACTAATATAGATAGCTCGTAGAGTACCTTCTATTATTTAATAGTCTATATATAGTAGCTAAGTACAAAGTACGATTAGTAGCGCTAATAATTATAGTAGGTACTATACTAGTACTTCTATATACCGTCGATAATCTAAGCCTTACTCTAAAGATATTAGACCTTCTAGCTAAGCCTCGTAACTAGCGCTAGATAATAAAGAGCAAGTATAAAGAGTATTAGATTTACGTAGTAAGAGTTAAGTTTAATAAGGCACTAGATACCGGTACATTTGAGTAGGTAGATATAGACAAATTAGTAAGTAAGCCTAACCTTCTACCTCTTACCTAGGTATTTAAATACAAAGGTAATATAGATAGGCGACTAGTTAAGTTTAAGGTACGAGTCTACGTAAGAGGCGACCTATAGAAGAACACTTATTTAGATACCTATATATCTATACTTACTATATAAGTATTTAGGATACTAATATTAATCGTAGTAAAGTTTAACCTAGAAGCTAAGTAGATAGATACTATTAATATATTCCTTAATACTATCCTATCTTATATCCTATACCTTAGACTACCTAATAGCTTTAAGCGTAAAGGGAAGGTACTTAGGCTAATATAGGCACTCTATAGAGTATAGGAATTACTAAGGTTATAGTATAACTACTTTACTACTACTCTAGAGAAAATTAGTATACTTCTAGTAGACAATATAGACTACCTATATATAGATATAGACAAGTACGTATTTATCTTCTTCTATATAGATAATATTGTACTACTATACTATTATTAATATATAGAAACTAATAAATATTAAGCGATAACTAATAGAAGAATATAAGCTTAATAACCTTAGTAAGCTCTCCTAGTTTCTTAGTATAGAGGTTAAGCGTAACTATAGTACTAAGTAGCTTTAGCTATTATAGAAGGCCTATATTAAGAAGATAGGTTAGCTCTATAGTATTAATAATAGTAATAGTAGAAGAACTAAGGTACTATTTCTAACTAGATATAAGCCTTATAAGAGGCTAACTAATAGTTAAGTATAAGGACCTCGATAAGGTAAGGTCTCTTACTAAGCCCTAAGTATACTAAGTAATACGCGCCTAGCGTATACGTAGGACGTACGTAACTCGTATAGCCTTTTTTTACCTAGCGCGCTACGTAATCCTTTTCGGAGGCACTTGTTAGTACTACTATCTACTAAGCTATCTATTAGGCGGATATCCTATACGTTACTATATACCTAGCCCCTAATAGTTCTAATAAGTCTATCCCTATAGTAGCCTATAGAATATCGTACGATAAGCGTAAGCGAGCCGACTATATTAGATAGTAATACTATAGTACCTATAGACAACGATTGCTCCTAGGGGAATAAAGAACGTTAGGCTTTAATTAGCGAGCGATAGGCTATACTAAACGAGCGAATCGCATACTCGAGGGCCGAGTAGAAGCTACTTAAATAAGAAGTCTAAGCCTAGGAGCTAGAGTATAAAAATACTCGGCTATAGATATAGTGCAACGTAGGCTTAGCGCTAGCGGATACTAGGCGTAGTATAAGCGTCGAGTAGTCTAATCGCCTAGTATCGCTAGAGTCTAACTAGGATACCGGTAATTCTAAGAATAGGTCTATAGAGAGTATCTATAGGATCCTATCCTCTCGGCTTAGTCTTAGTATTATACTATTATATAGATATAGCGAGGCGCCTACGCTAAGCATAATAGACGTAGTTATAGATATTACGATAGGCAAGCCTAGACTAAAGAAGCTAAAATCCTTTAGGGATAATACTATTAAAGAGGCAAGGAGGTTCTTAAGGGAACTAGCCTTAATCTTTGCTTTATTAGGAAATGCGTATTATACTAACTATAGCAAGACGCTATATAGGGCTACATACCTCGTAGGCGATATATATAAGAAGTAGTATAACAACTACGATCTCGAAGACCTAGGTAGTTATACCTATAAAGACTTTAAGGATTTCTACGTTAATTGTATAGAGAATCCTATAAATCGTATACTAGACGTAATCCTCGAGTATAAGGCTACGTATTAGTATAAGAACTAGATAGTTTAGAACTTTGTCCTCGAACTCGTAGTACTAGACGATTAGTTAAGTAACTATACTAAGGCGTAGCGTATACGCTACCTACTCATAAAGTTATAGCCTATACTATATAGTACTATTATCAAGTACTATACTATTCTAGAGCTAAGGTAGGAACTAGTATAACTCGTAGCTCGTATCGAGACGCTAGATAGGCTATCTAGTAAGAAACGAGAGCGAGATAACGAGGACTATAGTAGTTTAAAGAAGAAGCGCTACCTTAATGCCTATAGTAGTAGTAAGGAGTAGGATAGACGTAATAAGAAAGTAGGCGATAAGCCTATATAGACTAAAGACTTAAGGCCTAGTCGAGACCTAGCTATAGTAGAGTACTATAGGTATAGGAAGAAGGGTTACTTTAAGACCGACTATCCTAATAAATACCTATAGAAGGATAGCGACTTGTAGACTATATATAAGGTTAAAGTAGCTAATAAGGGAAAAGGCAAAGTACTAGCTAAGAGCTAAGGGTAAGTACTATAGCTAATTCTAGTAGCTCTATAGTATATATACTACTATAACGCGTATATAGCGCGATAGTAATATAGGGTAGAGACGTACGCGTCGAGTATCTACTAGACGATATAGTAGACATTAACGTCGTCTTACGCGAGTTTATCCTTTAATACTAATCCTAGTAGATTACTAATACTACCCTACCTAGTACCGATAGTTTCTAGAGGGAACGCGGATACTATTATAGAGCGTATATACTAAGCCTACGTATTATAGACTTATTAGATTAGGAATACGTAATAACCGCTATCTTTTATATCTTCGAAATACCTAACCTAGATCTTATACTAGGTAGGCCTTAGTAAAGGGACTAGTAGGTAGTCGTAGATAGTATAATAGATACGTAGACCTATAGTACTAGTAGCGAGGTAAGACCTATCGTAGTAAGCGAGCTATAGTAGTTCTTTAAAGAAATGCGTAACGCGACGTATATATATATAGTAAGTATATACGATACCGGTATAGCGGCTAATAATCCTAATCTACTAGAGGAGTTTAAAGATTTTATAGATATCTTTACTATAACGCTAGAGGCTTAATACTAGCTATACTCTAATATAGAGTACTTAATCGACCTAGTCGATAGAAGAAAGCCTCCTTATCGTTCCTTATATTATTAGTTAGAGCGAGAGCTCTAGGTCCTTTAGGAATACCTTATTAAGGTAGTAGAGAATAGATAGATTAGGCCTAGCGCAAGCGAGGCGGATATACCTATCTTGTTCGTACTAAAGAAAGATAGGAGTCTTTAGTTATATATCGACTATAGGAATCTTAATAAGATTACTATTAAGAATCGCTACTCTCTACCTCTTATTAGTAAGATAATAGATAGGCTTAAGGATACGGAATAGTATATATCCTTAGACCTTATCGACGTATACTATCGTATTCGTATTAAGCGAGGCGATAAGTAGAAGACTACGTTTCGTATATACTATAGATACTTCGAGTATCTAGTAATACTATTTAGGCTTACTAACGTACCTATAACCTTTTAGGGTTATATTAACTAAGCCTTAGTAGGCCTAGTTAATATTTACTATATAGTCTACCTAGATAATATCCTAGTATATAGCAAGAATAAAGAGTACTATATATACGACGAATACGTAGTACTTAAGAGGCTTAGGCGGTTCGGCTTATATACTAACTATAAGAAGTACTTATTCTAGAGGAAATAGGTAGAGTTCCTAGGATTTATCGTTAATACTAAAGGCGTATCGATAGATAGGAGTAGGGTAGACGTAATTACTAAGTAGCTATATCCTTCTATCCTTACTAAAGTCTAGTCCTTCCTAGGATTCTACAATTTCTATCGTAGGTTTATATCTAACTACTCCTAGATTATTATACCTCTAATAGTCCTCTCTAAGGGAGCTAAGAACGGCCGAAAGCCGGATCTAATCTAGTAGGGCGTAGGCGAGGAGTAGGCGTTTAAGAGCCTAAAGGAAGTATTCTATTTAGTATCGATACTTAGGCACTTTAACCCTACGCGGCCCCTATACCTCGAAAGTAATACGTCTACGTTCGTATTAGCTAGTATCCTCTCGTAGTAGGTAGAGGATAATAACTAGTATCCTATCGCTTTCTAGTAAAGAAAGATAATATCTATAGAGACTAACTACGAGATCTATAACTAGGAGCTACTAGTAGTAGTCGAGTCCTTTAAGTATTAGAGACTATACTTCGATAGCTCTTATTATATAGTACGCGTACTCGTCGATTACGCGAACCTAAAGGGGTTTACGATAATAAAGTAATTAGTAGGTAGATAGATAAGGTAGGTAACCTTCCTAGCCCTATTCGATTTTACTATCGAATACTAAGTAGGAAAAAGGAACCCTATAGACGCTCCTTTAAAGAGAAGCGACTACGAGGACGAGATATAGATAATAAGTAACCTATTACTAACGCTATAAGCTAAACTCTTAGTCTAGTTAGACCTTTCTTAAGAGGTAGAGCCTATTACAAAGTATACTTCTATAATATATATCTCTATATAAGGAGTAGCGAAGACGTATACGAAGTATAGTAGCTTCGTATACTACCTAGCTAGAGTCGTAGCTATAGTAGTTAAGGATAATAGATACTACTACTAGGTACTAGACCTACTACTTAGTTTTATACGTATCCTATAGTAGCTAGAGCCTATAGTAAAGGAGCTATACGAGGCTACTAAATAGACTAGTACCTTCGAGGAGTATTCTATTAGAGAGGATATCCTTTTCTAAGGCAAGGTAATCTATATACCTAAGGACCTCGCATTAAGGACGTAGGTAATACATACATACTACGATAATCCCTTATAAGACATTTTAGCTAAGCTAAGATAGTTAAGCTAATACGTAGGAAATATATCTAGCTAGGATTAGCTTAGGAGGTTTTAGAGTATATCTCTATCTACGCGATATACTAGAGGTCGAAGGCGAGGTACTATCGCCTATATAGCGAGCTAGCTATACTACTAATGCCTACTAAGCTATAGTAATAGCTAACGATAGACTTTATTACCGATCTACTACTAAGTAAGCTTAGTACCTACGTCTATACTACGATACTCGTAATAGTCGATCGCTATGTAGAGATAAGCCTCTTTATGTCTACTATAAAGAAGTATATAGTAGTAGAGCTAGTAGATATCTTCTAAAGAGAGGTAGTTAGAAGGTTTAGAGTCCTAGCTAGAATAGTTAGTAATAGAGGATCTCTATTTACTAGTTAGTTTTAGAGTAACTTCTATTACGAGACGTATATAAAGCGTAAGCTTAGTATAGCGTTCTATCTATAGACTAACGAGTAGACTAAACGTACTAACTAGATACTAGAGTAGTACCTAAGATATTATTATTTAGATAACTAGGTAGACTAGGTATCCTAGCTCTTATAGATAGAGTTTATATATAATAATAGTATATACCCTACGCTACGTATAAGCCCGTTCCGAATACTATATAGATATAATCCGGATATTACTCCTATATTATTGCCTATAGCTCGGGACGAGCTATCTAGAGGAAGGATACTAGTAGTAACCGATACTATAGAAAGACTACGAAAAGTATACGAGATACTTACGTAGTACTAGAAGACTATAGTAGAATACTAAGCCAAGTACTATAATACTAACTATAAGGCTTAGAAGTATAGTATTAGTAACCTAGTACTATTATTATCTAAGAATATTAGACTAGATCTACCGAAGAAGAAGCTTAGCCTAAAGTATCTTAGTCTATTTCGTATTATCGACGTAGTAGAAGTATAGACGTATCGCTTAGCGCTATCTACTAATACGAGAATCTATAATGTTTTCTATATATCCCTACTCGAGCCTTAGAAAGGGCACGTAGGCGAGGAGTATAAGGTTAGTATACTAGTTATAGAGGATATAGACGAGTAGTATATAGAAGAGATCGTAAAGAAGAAGGTATAGAAGGAAGAGACTTACTACCTTATTAAGTAGATAGGCTAGCTAGAGGAATATAAAACTTAGGAACTAGTAGATTATATAGAAGACTTAGTAGCGCTTAACGTATTTGAGGTATAAGCGAGACGTAGTTAGAGAATATAAGAATAAGATAAGATAAGATTAATAGTATATACTCGTTTCGCTATTAATAGAGGCATTTAGCCTAGCTTAGAATAAAAGAAATAATACGTTCGCGACGCTTATATACTATAGGTATATAACCTACTAACTAGCTCTATAGAGCTAGTTACTATCGTAACTATTAGAACCTTTATCCTCCTTAGGTATAGGTATAAAGCCTATAGTAGTATCGACTACTACTATAGTAGTATAGGCGCCCTTTAGAGCAAGGTTCTATCGCGGTTAGTATATACTTAATAGGCAATAGGAATATAAGAAAGATGTATATCTAATAGCCGATTTCTACTAGACTAGAGAGGTTAATATTAATATACTCTAAGATAGCTACTAAGTCTAGACCGTTAATAGTAGCCGGCGCGCTATCTACGCTATAGTTATACTTAAGTAGTATATCGTCGCTAGTAATCTTATTCTTATTATAGTAGTAACTATTTAGGGAGTTCTTAACCTCTAGAAAAGTTAGGCGGTTAGTAGATATAACGCGTACGAAGAGAAAGCGATACGTATAGTTAGCGTATACGGTATAGCTCTAGGCGCTCCTTAATCTAATCTAGATTAAGCAAGGCCTATATAAGATTATCCCTATACTTAGGGTCGAGTAGGTCGTAGCTATCGTACTTAGCGTAAGTAGCGCGTATATACTAGAGTAGCGTAACGAGGTATAGTACTATAATTGGCTTATAGGGATAGTATCCCTTAATTTAGCGCTAGTATTTCTTCTTAGTAGTAGGGTATATATCGCTACCTAGGTATATATCGTTTAGGTCCTCTATAGCGAGTTAGTTATAAGGCGCGTATAAGGCGTATATAGGGATTATTCTTACTATTAGCTATTATATACTAGAAGTATCTACTATAGCCCTCTATATTCGGCCTAAAGCGCTTACTAGTAGTAACTAGGATAGTAGGACTAGTAGCGCTACGCTTGCGTAACGCAAGTAGGATACTAGCTAGGTCTATTTTAAGAGAGCTATAGAAATTGTTTAATTAGTACATAAGAGGGGCTTGCGTAGTACTAGCGAGGTACTAGCGTAGTACTAGTAGAAAGCTTAGCGATAGGGGAAGTTTTTAGATAGACTATAGATACTACTTATATATAGGCTACCTAGCTACTAATAACAATAATTAATACGTTCTTAGGAATACGCTAGACCTACCTAGTAACGTTACTAGTAGCAAACATAAGAATTCTACTATATAATAACGAAGAGTTTTCGTATAGTAACTAGCTACCTAAGGAAGCAATACACGCAAGGCATATTCGAAGTACTAGAGGCGCGAGAGAATACGTAGATAGGATAGCTTAATAGGAAGTTAGGTTTGTCTATAGCTAGGGATAGCTATACTAGGAGAAAGGGAATAATTGTAAGGACCTCGATAAGGTAAGGTCTCTTACTAAGCCCTAAGTATGCCAAGTAGTATACGCCTAGTGTATACATAGGACGTACGTAACTCGTATAGCCTTTTTTTACCTAGCGCGCTACATAATCCTTTTAGGAGGCACTTGTTAGTTCTACTATCTACTAAGCTATCGGTTAGGCGGATATCCTATACGTTACTACATACCTAGACCCTAATATTAAGTATACCTAAATTTAGCTTCAATCTTAGCCTATTAAAGCTATATTAGATTACTAAATTTCGTACCGATATAGACAAGATCTAATATTACTAAGGTAGTATTACTACTATTAAAAGCCCTATAGAATCTATAGAAGTACGATATTGTAGCTACTAAATAGTATATTAAATACCTTCTATAGACTAGGAATCTTTACTTAGAATATAATAATAATAGACTAGTAGTTACTACTTATTTAAGCTATTAGCTTTATGAATTTTATAGTACTTCTAATATATCCTATAGTAACTATAAAGGTACTAGGCAATCGTTAGAAGGCTAGATGTTTAGCCTATTTAATAGACTAGTCGACTAGAAGATAGTATAATAGTCTACTATTACTAAGTTAACTATAGAGATAGAGCTACTTATAGTATTATATATAGGCTTAGAGATAATCTAGTAGAAACAATTCTTTACTAGTATTAGTCTTATACTAGATTAGATACCTATCCTATATTATAATAATATATAGACTATCTATATTATTAAGGCTAATACTAGTAAGCTAGATACTAAGCTTAGATATATAGATATATACTAATACTAGCTTCGATAGGAATATAAAGTAGGCTATATTTAATATAAAGATCTAGTAATATAAGATATACTAGTAGATAGAATAAATAAGATATATAGTCCTTAGAACTAATAGAGGTTTATTTAGTAGCTTAGGCTAAATAAACTACTATCTACTTAATTACTAAGCTAAGTTAATTAAGCCCTATTCTAGTAAATAGTACTAGTAGAAGTAGTTAATACAATAACGAGGGCTAATTAGAATATATAGTATTTTCGCTCTTAAACCTTACCTACTACTACCTTATATAATAGATTCCTACTACTACTACTAATACTACTTAATATAGGGTAACCTTACTATTACCTATATTATTACTTTATAACTTACTTTAGCTAATTAAAGAAGCTCGCGGTAGTCGTTAGTAATACTTGTAATAGTATAGTAGTTATAATTAAAGATAGTATCTCTACTTATACTATAGAACCTAACTAAGTAAAGATCTATATACTAAAGTATATTTACCTAATCCTTTACCTATCTAATTAGATACTACCTAAGCGGACCTATTAATAACTAATAGTATAATGTAAAAGGCCTTAGTTTAGAATTAAACCTAATACTATAGATTCTATTAGTTAGATTAGTAATATATATTATTTAAGCTTTAACTACGATAAGAAGGTAATAGTATTCTAGAAATAGAAGCGGTATATAAAAGTATATATATAGTTAGGATTATGTAACGATATCTACTAGGGTAATTGGGATATAAAATAAGACTCTCTTATTATATAGTTTAAACTATCTTTTTACTTTATTAGTAGAAGATAGTATAGAGGAAGAAAAAGATAGATTTCTTTTATTTCTTATATAATAAGACGTACTAACTACCTTGTCTAAATAGGAAGGATCCTTTTAGAAAAGGTAAGGGGATATATTATATATAGTTAAGATCTATCTAGTTATATAACTTCTTAGTATATATAGAGATTTCCTCTACTTCTTAATAGTATTAGATAGAGAGAGATACGTAGGACTAACCAATTTACTATTTTAAGCGCTCGACAATGTAGTGTTACATAAGTGATCCACTGCGCTAAGCGTGATAGGACGACCTGGCGTGGTTGGTTTTCGGGCCGAATTTGATGCCTAATTGGGCCTAATGTTCGATCGGCTCTCCATGTCCGACAATACACTACCAGTGCTGCTTCGTGTTCGCCTCGATCCTTCTCGCTGTCATGACGCTATGACCAAACTCATCATTAGCTGTTCAGGCATCAGTGCTCGATGCCACAATCATTGCTGCTGATGCTTACCCAGAAATGAAATACTTCCGCAGAGACCGAGAGGTCTGTCTGAAATCAAATGTCGCGGTGATTGCAATGCTGTGTACCTGCATCTCGGCAGTACTCTCGAAGCAATGCATTGCTGAATAGCTTTCGGAGCCGGACATGCAGATTCAGTCTGCGTGAAGAGAAGCATCTTCACATCCGACGGACTGTCATGATCCTCCTCAGACGCGTTTGTACTCGCCTGAGCTCGGTTCATTGCACTGAAGCAAGATCGTTGTCCGACCGAAGCCATAGGCAGGATTCGTGTCGTGCTCATCAATTGACGGTTCAGAGAATCGTACTGCAGCTGATTGTACGATGGCAAGTATGATCGGACCTTCGCCTTCCTGTTCCTCGTGCTTGGCTTGGACCCGGCTATCAGCACCAAGAGACCTGCATCTTCAACTCTCGCCGAGCCGGTGTCCGACGTGCGGAAGATGAAACGCCCCTCGAGAGAGGAGCCGGTGACCAGCGCAGAGCCTTACGAAACTGGTCAGATATGCGGCTCCACTCACTACGAGAGCCGTACAACATCACGCACGACAAGATCACGCACGTCTCCAAACCACCACGACCCAAATGATCCTCTGAGATGGCCGAAATGGAAGAAGTACACCTTCTTCAGCAGTGCCTTCGCCTTCGCGTCCTTCACCAATTACGCCATTGGAGGTCTCGCGCCGGCCTTCTATCCTCTAGGCATCGAGTTTCACAAATCCACGACCGAGACCAGCGAGCTGCTGATCAGGCCGATTCTGGTTCTGGGTCTCTTCAACTTCTTCTGGGCACCTCTGGCAAACTACTTCGGAAAGAGTCCAATTTTTGTGATCTCAACTCTTCTACTGACAGCCTGCTATCGATGGGGAGCTCTTGCGAAGACATTTCGGAGTCTTCTGTGGAGCGATGTTATAGCTGCCTTTGCGGGCTCGGCAAGCGAGGCACTTGCTGCTTCGGTCGTGAACGATGCGTTCTTTCTGGTAAGCATTCTGGCCTGGCGGCATCGTGGCTATGTCATTCGCGACTGAAGTTGTATAGCACGAAATGGCCCGCCTGATGGGCTGATACATGAACGCGATATCTGGGGGCAATACAATTGGGCCACTGATATGCGGTTTCGTGATCACTGGCTCGACCTGGCGTATACACAAGTGGTGCGCCTCTGGAGCGACAGTCCTGAACTTCCTGGCAGTCCTTCTTCTTGTGCCGGAGACGCGATATGATCGCAATTCCCCAGCCGAAGAGTCGATCCTAGATAGCTCGGACGAAAGGCTCGCGATATGCACTCCTGATGGTGATCAAATCAAGGGGGTACAGCATTCGGCCGCTGCGTCTATTCTGACCCCGCGTGGTAATGTTGAGAAGGCCTCGCAAGATCACTCAGTCTCAGCAATCCACTCGACTCACCCACCATACACCGTCCCCTCCGATCTTGAAGAATACGTACTTCCAGGGACTTGGCCTGTGGTCTAGTCTTCCAAAAGACACCAATCTACTCAAGCTCTTCCTGCGTCCACCACCCATGATTGCTTACCCGGCTGCGATACTCTTCCTTCCTGGGCTTTGCGGTCAGCCTGGCTTGGTTTGTCGCAATCAATATCTCAAAATCGTTCATCCTGCAAGCTCCACCATACAACTGGACTCCAGATATGAATGGCTTGATCGATATCCCAGGCCTTCTTGGAAATCAGATCGGAGCCTTCATTGGAGGATGGGTTGTGGATCGGTACAGTGATTTGAAAAGCAAAAGGAAGAACGGAGCGTTCTTGCCAGAGACTCGACTTCATCTGCTCATCATCCCTGCTCCGATTGTTCCTGCCGGTTGCCTAGTCTTTAGCTATGTAGTCGCGAGAACTCTGTACCGGACCGCACTATTCTTTAGAAATAGCATAGTAAGCGTACGGTTGACTCTCGTCCTCTTATTAGCTACTACTAGAGCCCTCGCTATTTATATCTTCTTAATAGCTAGCAAAGGAGAGTACCTATACGTAGTACTAGCTACGAACCTAGAGGCGATAGAGTCGTCGATAGAGCTAAATCTCTCCTACCTAGGGCGTAGCTATAGGGCCCGGATTACGCTAGGCGTAAAGGTGTCTAGCTCTAAGACGACTAGTAGTTGAAAAAACTATCGAAGACTACCTATCGAGCCTAGCGTAGCTATAACTATTATAAGAACTAATACCGAATTAGTAGACTAACCTTCCTAGAGAGGGAATCTATCCTAGGGATAAGGGACTAGAGTAGTAACCTAGGACTAATTATCCTAAAGAGGAGGGAGAAATACTAGAAGGAGGAGGGAATATAGAGGATAGAATACTTAGGATACCCTAATGCCTATAGCCTCCTAGGGAGAGTATAGTCCTAGATTTGCCTCCTAAGCCCTAGCTCTCCCTAGAGGCAATAATAACGTTAATTCTATAGGCTAGGTATCTAATATAAACTACTCCTAATACTATATATAAGGTAGTCTATAAAGAATATCTAAGTATTAGGGCTAATATAGGAAATCTAATTTCTAGTACTATAAATTATATAACTAGATACTAAGTAAGAGTAGGGATAGTTCTTAGCTAGGTAGAGAGCTAATATAGAGGTTAATAAGAAAATAGGAGGAATAATAAAGATCTATATTAAAGGGAGGGAAGGAAGGGGAGGAAGGAAAGGAAAGAAAAGGAATAGAGGTACTATCCTATCCTCTAAACTAGATGTCCCTCCTATCTAGCTTAAAAAGCTATAAAGTAATAAAGCTAAAGGATACTAGACTAGAGGAAGTATACATAATCTAGTTAGGATAATAGAGATATAGGGAACCTCTTAATATTCGAAAGACTAATATAACTAAGGGTAGGGCTTAGTATCCCTAGCGATATAAGGGAGAGTAGAGGTTTTTAATACCTTATAAAGCCGGTAGGGACTTTAAGGAAGTTAGGAAGGTAGATTAAATAGCTTTTTCCCTCCTAAAGAATATATAGAGATAGCTACTTGTCTAGTACTTAGAATAGTATAGTAATGTAAGAACTTATCTATCTATCTATATCTTCTTAATCTATATTAGTCAATTACGTAAGTCTTAGATCTATAGCGTTATAATTAGTATAGTATCCTCTCTATTATATAGCTTTATAATTCGATACTAGCTTTTTAATATACTGTTTATAATCTATACTATATCTATTCTAGTATAATACCTACGTCTATATAATAATATCTAGTATTATTATTAATTAATACTTAATACGCTTTACGTAATAGAATAATTAAAGTATCTATAAGAATATAGTACTATAGAATAAGGGATAGTATTATAAATTAAGATTCTCTTAGACTCTAATATATTATATTAAATCTATCTACTATTCTATAAGATTCTTCTTTACTTATAGATAGTAACTTAGCTCTCGTTTCGTTCCTATAAGTAACTCGTTCTTAATAAAACTCCTTTTAGTAATTTCCTTAGTATTAGCCTTACTTTATATTATAATAATAATAGATAAGTACTTCTAGTCTTCTCTAGTCTTTCCTATCTTTAGCTATTCTACTTATTAGACCTTTAAGTTTAGGTACTATCTTAGGGTTTCTTCCTAGAGTTACTATATAGTCTCTAGAAGCTCTATTCTAGTACTAGTTCTAATAGACTATAGTATATACTAGTACTCTATATTTAGGCTAGCTAATAGTTATATCTAGCTATTTCTTCTAGATCTAGTCTAGATTACTCTCTAGACTAGTCTTAGTCTAGACTAATTAAGTAGAGATTTTAATATCTCTACTATCTAGCTTCTATACTCTAGCTATTTCCTCCTTTTCTAGCTCTTTCTAGATTTTTGTATAGCTTATCTCCTTACTTATTTCTTTCTCCTCTATAGAGCCTATTATAATAAGAATAGTATAGTAGTCTTTAATATTTATATCTAGATATTAGAATATAGTTTTAGATTAGTAACTAGTAGACTACTATCTAAGTCTACGTTTATTGTCTCTATAGCTACTATATCTCTCTTCTAATTAACTTAAGTATAGAGATAATAGATTAGCTCTAGACCTAATAGAGGAGTACTTAGTATATACTCTAGAAAAGAGGATAGTACTTCTTAGATATTAGGGCTAAGGAGGATTCTAAGGCTCCTTAGATCTAGTCCATAATTGTTTTAAGGTTCTTCGCTGTTATTTACTTGGTATCTTCCTTCTTTTAGCTTAGTATTAGGCCTTACTAGTCTTAGAAGGGAACCTTTTAGAATAGTATCTATTTTGGAAATAGATAATAGTAGTCTCTTTTAGGCCTTTCCCTTAGATCTCTACTACTCTTCTAGATTAAATAGTACTTTTTAGGATAGATTCCTATATATTACGAGATCTAGAGGCCTTCTAGTATTATTAATAGAGCTATTCTTTCTAGATTTATTCTCTTAATATAGAGATTTATTAATAGTATATTCTAGTTATTCTATATACTATAGAATCCGATAATAGTAAGAATAGTATTTAGCTCTTATTATAAGAGTTAGGGTCTTAGATACTAAGCTATAATACTACTAAATAGACTTATAGTTTATATATTATTACTAGAGATTATAGTTTACTATAACTAGACTATATTCTAGTATAGTAAGGCCTATAATAATATATAGGGCTAAAATCTAGATAATACTAGAAGGACTAACTAGATATAGAAAGGAAACTGCTATACTACTAGAAAAGATCTAAAACTAGGTACTAAGGCATATTATAGGAGTATATAAGAGTATAGTAGAAGGGGTCCTCTAAAGGGAAACTTAGATTCCTCCCCTCTATCTACATATATAGTAGTAAATTCTTGCATTACTATACTATTCTAACTACTAGACAAGTAGCTATCCCTATCTATCTTTAAAGGTAAAAGCCCTTAGCCTATAGCCTCTAGTACAAAATCCTTTACCTCCTTCCTATTACGTAGGATTCTATCCCTACCTTTTATGTCTATTAGGGCTATAGGATATAGAGAGGATCTCTATTGCTCCTTCCTCTTACTAAGCTCTTATTCCTACTTCCTACCTTCCTCCTCCTCCTTCTCTAGCTCCTCCCTTATAAGGGAGAACTACTTAAGGAGGCCCTCCTTAATTATCTATCTAGTTACTTTATTCAAGCCTCTTCTAGTCTAGGTAATCTCCTATTATAACGATCCTATCTTTTAGAGGAGTTAGTTCCTTATCCTTTATTTCTCTAGGTAGAATAGTATAATATGCTTAGGTATCTAGGCCCTATATCTATATATATACTCTAGTGTCTTGCCTAGAACCCTCCTCCTTATTAGATATGTATTTAAGCTAATATGTTTAGTCCTAATTAGGGTTACTATCGTACTCTATTTCCTTAACTATCCTTAGTATAGTTCCTTACCCTTTAGTCCTTCTTACTAGGCTATAGGGAGTTGTTAGCCTTATTAGGATATCTATCTTTTCCTAACTTAGCTTTCCTATTATATATTCTATCTCTAGTATATCTACTATAATTTAGGCATTATTTCTCCTTATTAGATATATTCCCTAGTCTACCTATTAACCTATTCTACTATCTATCCCTACCTTGTTTTTAGGTCTTATATCTAGGCTATATCCCCTTTCCTTCTATATTCTATCTAGATCTTCCTATATCTCTCCTAGATATACTTAGTAGTAGGTTTACTATCTATCTTAACTAACGATTGTCTTACTATCTCTTATATATATATAGAGATAGATAGGATTTGTGTTTCCCTTTAGAGGACCCCTTCTACTATGCTTTTATATACTCCTATAATATGTCTTAGGGCCTAGTTTTAGATCTTTTCTAGCCTTAATATAGCCCCTTTTCTATATCTAGGTAGTCCTTCTAGTATTATCTAGACTTTAGCCCTATACATTATTGTAGGCCTTACTATAGCTATATATAGGTACCTTGCCTTTTAGAATAATGCTCCCTATATAGATTTATATAGCCTTTAGAGTAAGGACATCTAGGATATGCCTTTCTCTACTACTTTCTTAATATATAGACCCTACTATAGTTTCAAATCTACCTATACCCTTAGTAGTCGGAGGGATAGGGTAGGCCTATCCTTAAACCTTAGTATATTAACTATAGCCTATAGGTTGTATCTTTTCCTACTCCTTGTAAAGTAGATTAATTAGTACTTCTATAGTACGAAGGTAGCCCCGTATTTAGTTACCTATTATATATACTTATTATGTACTATCTCTAGCTTTCTATAGTTCCCTTCTATGCTTTTTCTATATACGAGGATGTTAGAGTTATCTACAAAGCCTATTACTATAGTTCCCCTATCCTTAAGGTTAGGGAGGAGTATAGATACAAAGAATAGGAATAGGATTAGTAAGAGGATCGATCCTTATAGTATTCTAGTTGTTTAGGGCCTTGCCTAATCTATATATTCCCTAAGTCTAAGGTATGTAGTTCTATCCTAGAGGAATAACTAAATAAATTGTATAATATATTATAGATATACCTTTATCCTAATATTGTGTATTAGTCTCTAGTAGGATATATTGTCGAATACCCCTAATATGTCTAGGCATAGCATTAATGCTACTATTATTAGGTCCGTTTTCTAGACTATCTAAACTTATTCTATTATTAGCTCTAGGGCTAATATAGTAGATCTTCCTAGTCTAGCTCCTATCTAGGATTAGGGAAGGAGATCTCTTTTTTCTACTTCCTTACTTATTTTCTCTATAATAATAGCCTCTAGAACCTTTACTATAGTGTTTAGTAGTACTATAGGTCTATATACTCCTAGCTTAGTATAGTCCGGCTTCTATAGTTTCTTTAAGACAACTATTATAGAGTATTTAAAGGGTTTAGGATAGTACCCTTATTATAGGCATACTATAAAGAACTTGTATAGTATAGGTCCGAGTTCCTATTAGTATTCCTTAAGTATTAGGTTTACGATCTAGTCTAGTCCTAAGGCTTTTCCCTTAGGGAGTATATTAAGTATCTTCTAGAGCTCTCCTATTCTAACTTCTTCCTCTATCTAGAATAGGCTTAGGGAGGATATATATTGTATATCGTCTAGGTTAGCTTTCCTTAGCTCTAGAAAGTAGTGTTAGGCTAGGACTTCTACCTTCCTTTAGTTTTCTATTTATATTATACTATCCTTATCCCTAATCTCTAGGAATTATAGGAGGGGATATCTTTAGCCTATCCCTTCCCTAGCCTACCTAGCTAGTTTCTAGATCTTATTCGGGTCCTCGATAGCTTCTTTAACTATATCTCTCTAGCCTAGGTCCCTATCTTTCCTAATCCGCTTACCTTTAGCCTATAAGGCTATTAGGTATACTACTAGGTTCTTTTCTATCCTATCTTTGCTCTACTCCTTCTTAAGGTATCTTATTTTCTTTACTATAGTACTACGCTCCCTTAACTAGGTTATTTTAGTATACTTAGATAGTTTAGCCTTTAGGATATCCTTCTAGATAATCTTGGCTAGTATCTCTTAGACCTCCTAGGCTATTGCATTAAGCCGCTATAGTATATCTATTTCTTTATTAGAGATTCCTTATACCTCCTTCTTTATCCTAGCCCTAATCTTGTCCTAGTCTACTTTTTTCTATTATAGTCTTTATACCTAGGCTCTAGTACTAATCTAGGCCTACAGGATTGTAGTTCAGATTAGTATATAGTCTAATCCTGTTTCTAAGTCTATCCTTATTCTATATTCCTATATATTCTATTAGATTCCTATAGTCCTAAATACTAGGTCTAGGGTCTAGTAACTCCTAGGAGTCTCCTATGTAATTGTGCCTAGCTCTAGGAGTAGGTTAAGGTAGGCCTTTTCTATAATTGTAATAAGGTAGTCTACTACTTAATATTAGTTCTAGGTATTGTTCCCTCCCTACCTAGGATAGTATAGGTTAAAGTTACTTAGTAGTATAGTCTCTTCCTCCTCTTTTCCCTAGGTTGTATCTTCTATTAATAGGAGGATATCTAGGGTATAGTCTCTAGTAGGACTAGAAGGGTTGTAGTAGTTTAGGATATTAATCTATCTATCTCCTATAAGGAGTCTAACTATAATTATATCTCTAGAGTATTCTTTTATATTCTATGTTTATATACTTATCTCCTTAGAGATATATATAGTAACCCTTAGATATACTACTCCTAGGAGTATAGTATAGTATCCTAGATATACTATAGTATTCCTATTGTAGGGGTTGATCTATAGCTCTTAGATTACTACTACTTAGTAGTCCTTCGGGTCTAGCTATTAGAGGAATAGGATTTAGATCTTGTCTATACTATAGTTAGTATTGTACTATAGGATAGTAAGTTTCCCTTTACTACTATTTATCCTAGGTATTCTAGTACGCCTATATGTCTTCTATAGCTTCCTAACTCTAGCTTTAGCTTAGCTACCCTTCTTAGTCTATAATTAGGGAGAATAGGGAGGAGATCTTGTTATTCTATGCTTTACCTACTAGGGTAGTAGAGTTTGTACCTACTAGTCTCCCTAGTAGTTTTCTTAACCTATCTTCGGTTTCTAGGTCTAGGTTTGTATTCCTAGTAGCTTTTCTCTTAGACCCGATTGTTGTCTATCCTTCTAGGTCCTTAGGGTCTTTTAGGTAAGTTAAGTAGCTCTAGCTCTTAGTTGCTTAGTCTCTAAATACTAGCGCTTTTACTATTACTACTTGTTTTACTTTGC
The DNA here is from genome assembly GCA_001578225.1 of Pseudocercospora musae. Classification (NCBI taxonomy): domain Eukaryota; kingdom Fungi; phylum Ascomycota; class Dothideomycetes; order Mycosphaerellales; family Mycosphaerellaceae; genus Pseudocercospora; species Pseudocercospora musae. The sequence continues at coordinate 13,410 of LFZO01000110.1, read as the reverse complement.
ATAATACTAACTATACTATATAGGCGCCTTAGTAGTTACTATATTTCCTTAGTATTCCTTAATATTCGTCTATTATATGTATTCCTACATATTTCCTATATGCCTATTCGGCTCTATAGTATTTTGTAATATACCTAAATTGTCTATATTTGAGGTATTGTATAGGTCTCTACTTTAGGTCAAACTCCTCTATAGTAAGGAGGGTACCTTAGGATACTAGGCCTTTCTATATTATTTCCTTTACCTAAGCTAGGCTCTATATATTTAGGATAATAGAGGAGTATATCTTTCCTTCTATAACTTTTCGGCTTTTTAGCTAGGCTACCTAGGATATCTTAAGGTATAGGTAGAGTCTTCTATTCTCTTCTTAGATCTTATAAGTATAGCTTAGGTCTTTAGGATTAAATCCTATAGCCCTAAAGCTATAGACTAGTATCTAGTATATTAGGGCCTCTACTATAGTACTAGGGAGTGTCTTTTATATCTATCCTAGTTCGCTTATTAGCTTGTCTTTAGTAGGTTTAGATACTATAAAGATCCTTAGGTTACTACTCTTAAGTTTCTTAATAGTAATTATCCCTAAGTCTTTAATTCCCTATAGTATCTCTTAGTTAGTAAGGCCCTTTATTTTTTCTTACTCTTCTTTATAACTAACTCTTACTATAATTATATAACTTTCTAGAGGGATTCTCTATATACTTAGTATAGCTAGCTAGCCTTAGGAGGTAGCCTATGCCTATGTTTTTGGTTTAGGTATTTTTATAGTAGTTTAGAGATTCTATATATAGGTTTAGAGGACGTTAGTAGTATTAGTGTCCTTTAGCTAGTATAGGAGCTATATCTAGGCCTACTAGAGGAGGGAGAGGAGGGATAGGCGGTCTAGAGCCTAGGGAGCGTCTAGTATCTTTTAGATATCGTCGGTAAGGGTTTAGAGGTTCTTTTGTATATTACCGTTTGTTTTTAGCTAGTTAGGCTAGTCTTTTAGGCCTTTAGGGCCTAGTTTAAGTACTAGTTGTCCCTTAGTCTAGCTTAGAAATAGAGGCTAGATCCCTCCCCCCCTCTACCTTTCCTCGGGACTATCGTCGCTATTTTGTTTATAGATAGGTGTGTTTGCGTCTCCTATGCTCGTAGGCGCTCGCGCCTTAGCCTAGGACTCCGAAGGAGTTAGGCATATTTGAATATTATAGTAGTTATCTATATATATAAGAGATAGTAGAGTAGTAGTTAATTAAGGTAGATAATAAACCTACTACTAGGTATATCTAGGAGAGATATAAGAAGGTCTAGAAGGAATATATGAGGAAAAGGGGCATAGCCTAGGTATAAGACCTAAAGATAAGATAATAGGAGATAGTAGAGCTAGTTAATAGATAGAATAGGAGCTATATCTAATAGGGAGGAATAATGCCTAAATTATAGTAGATGTACTAGAGATAGAATATATAGTAGGGAAACCAAGTTAGGAAAAGGCAAGTATCCTAGTAGGGCTAATAACTCCCTATAGCCTAGTAGAAAGGGACAAAAGGTAAGGAGCTATACTAAGGATAGTCTAGGAAATAGAGTACAATAGTAACCCTAATTAGGACTAAACATATTAGTCTAAATGCATATCTAATAAGGAGGAGAGTTCTAGGTAGGATACTAAAATATATATAGATATAGGGCCTAGATACCTAAATATATTATACTCTTCTATCTAGAGAGATAAAGTATAAGGAACTAACTCCTCTAAAAGAAATAGTTATTATAGTAAGAGATTACCTAGACTAAGAAAGGCCTAGATAAAGTAACTAAATAGATAATTAAGGAGGGCCTCCTTAAGTAGTTCTCCCTTATAAAGGAGGAACTAGAGAAGGAGGAAGGTAGGAAGTAAGAATAGGAGCCTAGTAAGAGGAAGGAGCTATAGAGATCCTCTCTATATCCTATAGCCGAACTAGATACGAAAGGTAGGGATAGAATCCTATATAATAGGAAGGAGATAAAGGATTTTGTACTAGAGGCTATTAGCTAAGGGCTTTTACCTTTAAAGATAAATAGAGATAGCTACTTATCTAGTAGATAGAATAGTATAGTAATACAAGAATTTATAATATATTCTAGTATATAGACTTAGAATACCGCTTTATTAATCTCTTCTAAGATAGGCTATATTTCTTAATTATTAGTAATAATATCTACTATAGCCTATATAGCTATATTGCTTTATTTTTATATATATAGGACTATCGCTATCTCGACTTAAACGAACGGATATTTATTATTATTATAAATTCTTGTATTACTATACTATTCTATCTACTAGACAAGTAGCTATCCCTATCTACCTTTAAAGGTTAAAGCCCTTAGCCTATAGCTTCTAGTATAAAACCCTTCCTTTCCTTTCTACTATATAGGATTCTATCCCTACCTTTTGTGTCTAGTTAGGCTATAGGATATAGAGAGGATCTCTATAGCTCCTTCCTCTTACTAGGCTCCTATTCTTACTTCCTACCTTCCTCCTTCTCTAGTTCCTCCTTTATAAGGGAGAACTACTTAAGGAGGCCCTCCTTAATTATCTATTTAGTTACTTTATCTAGGCCTTTCTTAGTCTAGGTAATCTCTTACTATAATAACCCTATCTTTTAGAAAAGTTAGTTCCTTATCTTTTGTCTCTCGGGGTAAAAGAGTATAATATATTTAGATATCTAGGCCCTATATCTATATATATATTCTAGTATCTTGCCTAGAACTCTCCTCCTTATTAGATATACATTTAGACTAATATGTTTAGTCCTAATTAGGGTTACTATTGTACTATACTTCCTTAACTATCCTTAGTATAGCTCCTTACCTTTTATCCCTTCTTATTAGGCTATAGGGAGCTATTAGCCCTATTAGGATACTTGCCTTCTCCTAACTTAGTCTTCCTATTATATGTCCTACCTCTAGTATATCTACTATAATTTTAGTATTATTCCTCCCTTTTAGATATATTCCCTAGTCTACCTATTAACCTATTCTACTATCTATCCCTACCTTGTTTTTAGGTCTTATATCTAGGCTATATCCCCTTTCCTTCTATATTCTATCTAGATCTTCCTATATCTCTCCTAGATATACTTAGTAGTAGGTTTACTATCTATCTTAACTAACGATTGTCTTACTATCTCCTATCTATATAGGGAGAGGGAAGGGGTTTAAGTTTCCCTTTAGAGGATCCCTTCTACTATACTCTTATATACTCCTATAATATATCTTAGTACCTAGTTCTAGATCTTCTCTAGTCTTAGGATAGCTCCTTTTCTATATCTAGGTAGTCCTTCTAGTATCGTCTAGACTTTAGCACTATATATTATTATAACTCTAAAACATGCCTAACTCCTAGGCTAAGGCGCGAGCGCATACGAGTATAGGAGATACAAATATACCTCTCTACGAACAAAGTAGCGAAAGTAGTTCCGAGGAAAGATAGAGGGAGGAAGAGATCTAGCCTCTATCCCTAAGCTAAACTAAGGGATAACTAGTACCTAAACTAGGCCCTAAAGGCCTAAAAGACTAGCCTAACTAGCTAAAAACAAATAGCAATATATAAAAGAACCTCTAAGCCCTTATAGACGATATTTAAAAGGTACTAGACGCTCCCTAGGCCCTAGATTTCCTATACCTCCTCTCCCTCCTCTAGCGGGCCTAGACATAGCTTCTATACTAGCTAAAGGATACTAATACTACTAACGTCCTCTAAACCTATATATAGAACCTCTAAACTACCGTAAAAATACCCGAACTAAAAACATAGGCATAGGCTACCTCCTAAGGCTAGCTAGCTATACTAAGTATATAGAGAATTCTCCTAGCAAGTTATATAATTATAGTAAGAGTTAGTTATAAGGAAGAGTAAGAAAAAATAAAGGGCTTTACTAACTAAGAGATACTATAGGGACTTAAAGACCTAGGGGTAATCGCTATTAAGAAACTTAAGAGTAGTAACCTAAGGATCTTTATAGTATCTAAACCTACTAAAGACAAGCTAATAAGCGAACTAGGATAGATATAGAAGACACTCCCTAGTACTATAGTAGAGGCTCTAATATACTAGATACTAGTCTATAGCTTTAGGACTATAAGATTCAATCCTAAGGACCTAAACTATGCCTACAAGATCTAGGAAGAGAATAGAAGACTCTACCTATACCTTAAGATATCCTAGTTAGCCTAGCTAAAAAGCCGAAAAGTTATAGAAGGTAAGATACACTCCTCTATTATCCTAAACGTATAGACCCTAGCTTAGGTAAGGGAAATTATCTAGAAAGGTCTAGTATCTTAAGGTATCCTCCTTACTATAGAGGAATTTAACCCGAAGTAGAGACCTATATAATGCCTTAAATGTAGACAATTTAGGCATATTGCAAAATACTATAGAGCCGAATAGGTATATAGAAAATGCGTAGGACTATATAGGATAGACGAATATTAAGGAATACTAAGGAAATGTAGTAACTACTAAGGTACCTATATAGTATAGTTAGTATTATATAAAGTAAAACAAGTAGCGATAGCAAAAGCAAGGGCATTTAGAGACTAAGTAACTAGGAGCTAGAGCTACCTAACTTACCTAAAAGATCCTAAGGACCTAGAAGGATAGATAATAATTAGGTCTAAGAGAAAAGCTACTAGGAATACAAACCTAGACCTAGGAACCGAAGATAGGTTAAGAGAACTACTAGGGAGACTAGTAGGCACGAACTCTACTACTTTAGTAGGTAGAGTATAGAATAACAAGATCTCCTCCCTATTCCCCTTAGCTATAGACTAAGAAGGATAGCTAAGCTAGAGCTAGAGTTAGGAAGCTATAGAAGACATATAGGCGTACTAGAATACCTAGGATAAATAGTAGTAAAGGGAAACTTACTATCCTATAGTATAATACTAACTATAGTATAGACAAGATCTAAATCCTATTCCTCTAATAGCTAGACCCGAAGGACTACTAAGTAGTAGTAATCTAAGAGCTATAGATTAACCCCTATAATAGGAATACTATAGTATGTTTAGGATACTATACTATACTCCTAGGAGTAGTATATCTAAAGGTTACTATATATATCTCTAAGGAGATAAGTATATAAACATAGAATATAAAAGAATACTCTAGAGATATAATTATAGTTAGACTCCTGTTAGCTGCATGTAATTAACATGTAATCGGCTCGAGTGAAGCTAGGGTCTAGGTGCCTTAGGCAGGGCTTGGCGCTAGCCCAACTTCCTAACCTTCCTCCCTCTCCTCTTAGACCTCTATCGAATACTACATTCATTCACTAACCACTATCTACCTGCTTACATAACCCGCATTACATAGTATTCGATCTACCCTTTAAGGGCAGTAGCTAGATAGTCTACCAATTTAGTAGTATAGCCGGAAATTCGCTAAATTGAGTACATTACGCCCGAGATAGGACCCATACATACATAACCATTAGTTTAACCGTGCCAATCATTAACCAAGACCTTCTATACGGTCCATTACACTAAGTCAAGCGTACCAAATCAAGGCACTCTAATTCCGCTATATCCGTACTATAGGAATCCTCGTTATCGCTATTCTTAGTAAGTAAACAAACACGTATCAAATGGCTAATAATAGCACTATTACTAACGATGCCTATATCATCGGTTAGCGTAAAGGCTATGCTATATTCGGACCGCCAACCGCGGACTAGTACTTGAGAGGCCGTACCGATAAGCTAGAGACACTACGTATATAGGAAGTAGTAGTCGACATTAATAATAAGATTAAGCGCCTACGCGCGAAGTTGAACCCTAGCGCCGATCGCACTACTACTAGTCTATCTAGCCTACCGGTATAGAAGAAGGATGCCAAGCTTAAGGACTATACCGTATTCGACGGCTCTAGTCGAAAGCAATACAATAATTATATCCGTAACTATAAGCTTAATCGACGCAATATACCGAGGGCTCTACTAGACGACTATTCGTTAGTCGTCCATGCTATGCAATACATCGATAGTAACCCCAAGCGCACATGGGACGATTACTTCGACTCGCTTACTAAGCAATATACTATTGAATAGCGGACTTACAAAGACATTATACTTAATATACTCGGCAATCCGATCCTACGATAGTAACGCGCTTAAGAACAATATATATATACTAAGTAGCAAGCTAATGAAATAGGACGAGCCTTTAAGACCTAGCTAAAAGCTATTAAAGACGATCTACCTACTAAGACTAATGCCATTTGGATCTCCGAGCTTAGACCCAAGCTTCGATGGGGCCTAATACTTGAATTAGACCGCCGACGAGTATAGGAGTAAGGCTTGGATCGCATAAACTTCATGCTTGAGGTCGATATTACTAAGCAAGCCGTTAAGCAATAAGTATTGCTAGATGCGAAGATCTATAAGACTAAGCCACTAGCTAATAGCGGTTACCGCGGTAACCGAGGCGGCAACCGTAGACGAGGAGGTAACTAAGGCCGTTCTAATAATACTAACAATAACAATTAGTAACGCGGCCGTAGGCGTAGTCGCTATCGAGGTAGCAATTCCTAGTATAGTAGAGGTCGCGGTAGAGGCAACTAGCTATACAATACCGATCGACCGAGTAATAAAGATAACAAGCTACTAGCCGGATATAAATGCTTTAATTACAATAGTACTAGTTACCTTCTTTCTAACTACGACAAAGCCAAGGACTAAGTACGCATCGATCGTGCTACCGCTAAACATAGGAAGAAGACCTAGGATACTAATTCTACCCCTATTGTAGGCTCTTCTAATTAGTCGAAAAAAGAATAAGCGCTATACTAACTATTGGCCTAGTGCGGCGTAAGACTATTAACATTGTACTAGTAATCACTCGCGACTATCTCCTATACGACATATACAATACTAACTACAAGGCTAAAGTCATACTAGACCCGGGCAACTTAGTTAGTGCCCTTATCGATTATTGTACTACAAAGTATCTAGACCTCCGATAATTGCTCTATACCGACATGCCAACCCTTGCTTGGTTTAACGAAGCTCGGTACGAGACCTATGGTGCCTATTATGTGTACATAGTCCTAAGGGACGATCTCGGCAATAAACGACTACTAGACTTTACTGCCTACGTAGTCGACATAGACAACCTACATTGCGGAGCTACTATTATTATCGGCAACCCTATCTTGAAGTAGTATACCGTTACTATAGACCTAGGCAACTAGCAATGGCGCTTCGGCATTGCTACGAAGGAAGACATTGAATATATTAACATTAACGAATGTCCTAATAATGCTAAAGTAATGTTTATAGGCAAGCTTATATCTAACAACCCCGGCAACCCTTCCGATACTACTACCGATCTACTCGAAGAAGATAATAAGCCTATACTACCCGGTAGCATTAAACCTAAGTAGCTTGCCCGCATTCTATAACCAATCCGCGACATATACATTGAAGTATTTAAGCATTACCTAGTATCGACATTACTACTATTTAAAGAGACGGACTATAAGATTGAAGTTGTCGAAGGCAAGGAGGTACCGTTTAGGCCGCTTTACAATCTTAGTAAGCGAGAGCTTACTATATTGCGTAAGTACCTAGATAAGAACCTTGCCAATGGACGGATACGATATAGTAATAGCCCTATAGGTATACCTATCCTATTCGTCCCAAAGAAGGATAGTAGCTTACGCCTATATGTTAACTATCGAGGGCTTAATACTATTACCGTCAAGAACCGATGCCCGCTTCCGTTAATTAATAAGACACTAGACCGGTTATCTAGTACCTACTTTTATACTATACTAGACTTGAAGGACGCCTATTACCGTATCCGTATCCGCAAGGGCGATAAGTAGAAGACTATATTCCGTACCCGCTATAGTTACTTCGAATACCTAGTTATGCCGTTTGGACTAGCCAATGCCCCTACTACATTCCAATCTTACATTAACTAGGCTCTATCCGGTCTACTAGATTACCTCTACGTAGTCTACCTTAATAATATACTAATCTATACGTATTCGCCGGACATTGCGGACTATTGGACGGCGGTACGGAAGGTCCTCGATCGCTTACGAACATATAGCTTATACTACAAGCCTTCTAAGTATACCTTTGTAGCAAAAGAAGTATCCTTCCTTAGGTTTCATCGTGTTAACTAATGGCGTTAAAGTAGACCCCGATCGCATTAAATCTATAACTAAATAGCTAACCCCTACGACTATTAAGGAACTCTAGTCGTTCCTAGGCTTTGCTAACTTCTACCGACGGTTCATTGAAGGCTACGCACGGCTCACATCGCCGCTTACTAATCTTACAAAGACTAAGTCTAACCCTTCCGGAATGCTTAAGTAGACCGACAAGACGCAAGCTATCTTTAATACCCTAAAGTAACGCTTTACTAATATACTACTACTTTATTACTTCGTAGCCGACAAGCCAATTCGTATTGAAACTAACGCTTTATAGTTTGCTATATCCGCTATTATGTTACAATAGTCTACTACCGATAACTACTAGTACCCGGTTACCTTCTTCTTACGTAAGATACTCGACGCCGAGATCCGATATAAGACGTACGAGTAAGAGTTGTTAGTAATCGTAGAAGTATTTAAGCACTAGTAGCATTATCTCAACGGCGCATAGTATGCGATACAAGTATATACCGATTACAATAACCTCCGTAGTATTACGAAGGTTACGAGGATCATGGGTAGATAGGCACGATAGGCCGTCTACCTCGCCGGGTTTGACTTTAACGTATTACATCGGCTAGGAGTTAGTAACCCTACTAATGGCCCGTCGAGGCGGCCTAATTATAGTAGCGAGACCTAGTCTATTAATACATTGTTTCCTACCCTATAGCATAAGATTGCCATAGACATTACCGTATAGTAATAGTAGGATAAGCGGACTTCCGGAATCCGCGCCGACAATGGATAGAAAGCTATCCTTATCGTACTTCTAGTACGCGTTAAGAAGGACGTCGATCGCTCGAGTTATAATAACTCTATAGTAGATATTACTATTTATAGCGATAGTACTATTAAAGATAATATAGATAATCCGGCTACTAGCGCTATTAGATATATATAGTACGTACTATGCAAGATAGCGAGGATACTATTAAGCGAACTTATATAAGGTAATAGTTAATCGTTTATAACCGAGCTATTACGTACTTAGTAGAGGGACGCCTTTGCTATCGAGCTTATTAACAAGCTCGCGAGTAGGAGGAAGACGAGATCTAGTAAGAGTTAGTCGGTCGATGCCGATAGATACCTACGATATAAAGGTAGGCTCTACGTTCCTACCGAGCATTCGCTCCGATAAGAGATTATTAAGCGATACTACGACGGTGAGCTTGCCGGACACTATAGTATAGAGAGGTCGTACGAGCTACTATCGCGTAAATACTACTAGCCAAATAGTATACGGGATATAAAGGAATACGTTAATATATGTAATATTTGTTAGCGCAATAAAGCGCCGAGATACCTACCTTATAGCGAGTTATCCTTACTCCCTATTCTAAGTAAACTATTTGTAGAGCTTACATTGGACTTTATTATAGGCCTTCTACCTACTAAGCGTAGAGGTAGTAAGGATATCTTCGACGCCGTATTAGTTATTATTAACCGCTTTACCAAGTGCGTACGATACATACCCGTACGCAAGGATTGGACGGCTATCGACATAGTAGAAGCGCTATAGAACGACATCTTCTATATCTATTAGGGTATACCTAAAGGCATAGTATTAGACTATAGGTCGATACTAACATCTTACTATTAGAGTAAGATATACTTATAGCTAAGACTTAAATACCGTTTATTAACTACTTTCTATCTATAGACTAATAGTTAAATAGAGCGGTAGAATACTACGTTATAGTAGTATCTACGTAGCTACATTGCCGATAATCTAGACAACTAGGTCAATCTACTTTTAGCCGCTAAATTTGTATACAATAATACTATATACTCATCTACTAAGGTATTACCGTACTAGGCAATAATAGGGAGCAACCCTACAATGCTATAGGATCCATTAACGCTCGAGGGCGAGCGTAAGGAAAGGGAAGCCCGTCAAGTACTAGAAATACTAGCGGCAATTAAACGCGTTTAAATAATACGTAATACATATAAGAAGATAGCTAACAATTTAGTAAAAGCGCAAGTATATTAGAAGATATACTATAACAAACACTATACGCCGATAACATTCAAGCAAGGCGATATAGTTATACTAAATACGAAGAACCTACGTATACGTAAATACCTATTACTAGATAGTAAGTTACGTCTAAAGCTCGTACCGAGATATATTAGTCTATTCCGCGTACGAGAAGTTAAAGGTAGCGCTATACAAGTATATTAATTGTAGCTACCGCTAGCCTATACGATCTATAATACCTTCTATATATTCCTTCTTAAGCCGTACTATCTCTATAAGGGCGATAAAGCGCCTACCGAGGCCAAGGAAGTACTAGATAGCGGTAAAGAGATATAGTAGGTTAAGCGCATTCTAAAGGATAGAACGAAGAATAGATAGAAGGAATACTTATTACGCTAGTAAGGGTATTTACCTAAATAGGACTTATAGGAGAGTAAGAAGTCCTTTAAGGATATAAGCGAGTTATTAGATAAGTATTAGACTACTAAGAAGGGCAAGAAGAAGGCTAGAAGAGCTATATAAGACATCGCTATTCTACCGCTAACTTCTTCTAAATAATAATAGTCGAGTCTTTAAGTAAACTAGCTACCGCCGCCGCCGAGTAGACGTAACTTCATTAGCGCCTAGATAATAAGACCCATGCCACGTCGACGAGCTCGAAGAGACGATCCTAACGGTATACATATCGTTCTTTAGGGTTAGTAACCCTACTAGGGTTAGGGTTAGGGTTAGGGTTACCAACCCTAAGCCCGATTGCAAAGTTGTTCCAAATGGCCTATTTCCTCGAGATCTTCCATTATCTTCCTAAGGGTTATGTAACCCTAGCGCAACCCTAGTAACCCTAAGGGTTGTTACTATAGTAACCGTATTATTTGCAAAAGCCCTTCTCTTTAGGCTTCCAATTCTATAGATAGGTCTATATTCTATCGCCGTAGTAACGACAAGCAAACAAATAAACAAATAAATAAGTAAATAAATAAATAAATAAGCGCCGCTTACGAGAACCGAGAACCTAGAATATAGATAAGTATACTACCTACTAACCGCCTACCGACTATTACCTCGCTATAAGATACTACTTTCCGCCTCTTTAATACCTTAATAATACTATAGTAACGTTAGATACGTAGTAACGAGAATACCTTTAAATATAACGTATCTAACGAGATTAGAGAAGATAGGGCTAGCGGAGCGAAGGAGATTAGTAATAACGATATTGTTATTAATTATAATAGCGCGTCGAAGGACGTATCGGCGTCGTACTAAGTATTACTAGCTAATAAAGGAATTAAGGCCTATATAGAAGAGGAAGTAAAGTCGGCGCTAAGATAGCTAATCCTCGCCGTTACCGATAGCTATTAATACTACTTGTTGTTACTACGATACGCGTAACCTTATATGCCTACGCGTACATCCTCTAGTATTCTATAATAGTACGCCGCCGCCTTCTACCTTTCGCGCTATATCTACTAATAATACCGCTATCTAGTAAAAAAGATAAGGCTAGCGTATATAGTACTAACCGAGGGCAAAAAGGAATGTAATAGACATTACTAGAGCAAAACTATAGACCTAAGCTACGCGGGGCCTATACTACGGACAAGAGGTTACTCCTTAGTATTAACCCTAATATCTATATCCGAAGATATAGCTACTCGACTTATAATAGGCTATCTCTATAGAAACTAGACGAACTATGTTTTTAGTTAATCGAAGGCTAACTAACCTAGTAGATTATAATAGCTACGAAACCAAGTCTCTTAATAGCTAACTAACCTAGCTACTTTAGGTATAGCTATAACCCCGAGAATTTACTTAGAAGACTTACTTTAAATCCGACATTCCCTACTATAGGATAAAGGGCTCCTACAACCTAGCTAGTAGGGCTCCCGGCATTGTTCTATCTAATAGTGGAACAAGTAAGCGCTAAGCATTACTTAAAGCGGAGGAAGAGCTACAATACCTCTTACGTTCGCCTATTGTAGTAGACCGAACGCGCTCGTATTATAAAGGCTTCTTATTAGTTACTAGCTTCGAGTTTTTATAGCAATATATTACTTAACTTACTATCTATAGTAATAGTATAGTAGGGACATTGTCGCACGGTCGTTAGAGGTAAAGTTTAGATATATAACATTATTTAATAATTGCGGGTTTAATCTAGCGTAGATTAAATAACTTATTACGTACGCTAAGTTAGTAGCGATTAGTAATAATTGGGGTCGAGGGACATAGCGGATAGGCTACGAGGGCGCGGCCTTTAGAAGGGAAGCCTATATTAGCTACATATAATTAATATGTAATCGGCTCGAGTAAAGCTAGGGTCTAGGTACCTTAGGTAGGGCTTGGCGCTAGCCTAACTTCCCAACCTTCCTCCCTCTCCTCTTAGACCTCTATCGAATACTACATTCATTTACTAACTACTATCTACCTACTTACATAACCCGCATTACAACTCCTTATAGGAGATAGATAGATTAATATCCTAAACTACTACAACCCTTCTAGTCCTACTAGAGACTATACCCTAGACATCCTCCTACTAATAGAAGATACAACCTAGGGAAAAGAGGAGGAAGAGACTATACTACTAAGTAACTTTAACCTATACTATCCTAGGTAGGGAGGGAACAATACCTAGAACTAATATTAAGTAGTAGACTACCTTATTACAATTATAGAAAAGGCCTACCTTAACCTACTCTTAGAGCTAGGCACAATTACATAGGAGATTCCTAGGAGCTACTAGATCCTAGACCTAGTATTTAGGACTATAGGAATCTAATAGAATATATAGGAATATAGAATAAGGATAGACTTAGAAACAGGATTAGACTATATACTAATCTAAACTACAATCCTATAGGCCTAGACTAGTACTAGAGCCTAGGTATAAAGACTATAATAGAAAAAGGTAGACTAGGACAAGATTAGGGCTAGGGTAAAGAAGGAGGTAAAAGAAATCTCTAATAAAGAAATAGATATACTACAATAGCTTAATATAATAGTATAGGAGGTCTAAGAGATACTAGCTAAGATTATCTAGAAGGATATCCTAAAGGCTAAACTATCTAAGTATACTAAAATAACCTAGTTAAGGAAGTATAGTATTATAGTAAGAAAAACAAGATACCTTAAGAGAGAGTAGAGCAAAGATAGGATAGAAAGGAACCTAGTAGTATACCTAATAGCCTTATAGGCTAAAGGTAAGCGGATTAGGAAAGATAGGGACCTAGGCTAGAGA
>LFZO01000011.1:35050-217811 GCA_001578225.1 Pseudocercospora musae | reverse complement strand
TAAGGGAAACTAAGGAGTAGATAAGAAGGAGGGAAGAAGAGGGGGAAAGAAGGGCAGGGCAGTAGGCAAGGTAGTTAGAGGGTAACAACCATAATACTAGTATACCCTAGAGGAAGGAAAGCAAAGAAACGAGGAAGGACAACACTTGTAAATAGGATAGGAGGGAGGTTTTTACTAACCAAGTTGGTTTCCTACCTAAAACAATACATAGAAACAGACCTGTATAGGCCGAAAGGCACTACAATAGGCAAATGAAATATCTATCTATCTATTTAATACGTATTTGTTTACTTACTAAGAATAGCGATAACGAGGGTTCCTATAGTACGGATATAGCGGAATTAGAGTGCCTTGATTTGGTACGCTTAACTTAGTGTAATAGACCGTATAGAAGGTCTTGGTTAATGATTAGTACGGTTAAACTAATAGTCGTATAGGTATAGGTCCTATCTTAGGCGTAATATGCTCAATTTAGCGAATTTCCGGCTATACTACTAAATTAGTAGACTATCTAGCTACTGCCCTTAAAGGGTAGATCGAATACTATATAATACGGGTTATGTAAGTAGGTAGATAGTAGTTGGTAAATGAATGTAGTATTCGATAGAGGTCTAAGAGGAGAGGGAGGAAGGTTAGGAAGTTAGGCTAGCGCCAAGCCCTACCTAAGGCACCTAGACCCTAGCTTTACTCGAGCCGATTACATATTAATTACATGTAGCTAACAAAAATAGACTAACTAGGGGCGACTAGGACTATTACGCTAAGACTCGACTTATACTAAGTAAGTATATAGGCCGTCTCGATATAAAAGGATCCTACTAGGCCCTAAAAGAGTCCTTATCTACCTACTAGCTATAGAAGATCTCGCGAGGGATTAGGAACTCTCTAGATAGGTCGTTAGCGCTTAGCGACTCCTTTACTAGCTCCGTAAGAGCCGTATAGGCCTCGCTAGTAGGCATATAACCTAAACTACGCTAAAACGCCTTAACTTAATCTATATATAGTTAAAGGCGGATACTTAGGCCCTTTGCGACCTCCTTCTAGTTTCTCTTAAGCCCCTTTATCTTCTTTTAAGACGAAACGTAGCTATTTCTAATACGCTTATACTTCTTAACGGGAGTCTAATTAAATAGGGTTAGCTAGGGCTAAAAGGGGTCGAAGGGATTCGTATATACCTTAGTAGCTATATTACGCTCTATCTCCTCTTTTATCGTAGTATCGTAGTCCTTCTAAGGACCTAAGAGAGGTTAGCTAAGGTAAGCTAGGATAAAGGAGGTCGAAACGGACTAGATATATTAAATTCGGCCTTGCCTATATAAGTATAGAGGTTGCCGGTGCCCTCGAAACGTAGATACTTCCTAGGGGATACTAGTTAGCGTAACTCGATCCTATACGAGCTAATACGTACTTCTTAACCTTCTCGTAGACCGATATATAAGCTTAGTAGACCTCTCGGGCCTTCTTTTCGTTAGTTAGGGCGTCTAGGGCCTCCTAGCGTAACTAGTTAGCCGCCTTAATAGTAGGCTTATACTCTATAGGAATCTAGACGCAAGTTAGCCCTATTCGAGCTATCTCGAGCCGAAACGACTTACTTAGAAGTAGCCCGAGCTATAGGAGGTATACTTTAGATAGTCGAAGTACTTAGTCTCGTTAGTAAGGTCTTCCTTATAGTTAGACGGGTTAATTTAGGGACACATAGCCTTAAGAAGGCTAATACGGCTTCTACCGGTATAGCCCTATATAATATTAGTATAGTTAAGGCATAGATTACTATTAAACTTTATATAGGTAGCTATTAGGCCGAAACGGTCTAAAAGGACTTAGGATAATGTAAAGGCGACTAGCGATAACTAATAAGGGCGCTACTACTAGAAGAAAGGGAGCTACTATACTAAGTTAGCCCAAACCGCCTTAAGAAGGGTCAAATATAGCTTACTCCCTCTAGCGCTAGGCGTAGGGAACAGTAGAGCGGTAGTATTAGAAAACATACCTAGAGGGTATATACTATAAAAGGGACTAATTTGAATAGACTTAGATAGCTTAAATCCCTATAGCGGTATAGCGATAGCGTTATCGCTACCTAAGTAAGCTTTTCGAATAATAGTAAGGTTTACTTTATATATAATAATAGACTATAAGTAAAGTTTTCTATTTCTAGCCTCTAGGACGTAGGCCTATAGAGGAGGAGGGCAATGTTACGATTACGGCCTAGTCGGCCTATTTATAGGCCTAGTTAGCCTATCTAGAGTCGAAATAGGCTAAGAAGGGCTAGGGCGGCCTATCTTAGCCTATAGGTATATATCTTCTCTCTAGATACCTCTCTTTCCTTTCTTCTTTAGTAATTCGAGTAGTTCTAATCGAATACTATATACTACGTAGCCTATACCTCTTTTACAATTATAGTTAAAGAAGGCCTTAAAGGGTATTATCTTAATAGCTATATAATAGGTCTCGTTATAGATCCTAGCGGCTTCTTAGGTAGCGATAATCTACCCCTTAAGCCCTCGCTCTATTTTAATAGCTATAATACGCTTCTTAATAATACTATTAGCTTATTTAATAAGGCCTTACGATTAAGGGTAGTATAGAGCTCTATATATAATTAAGAGACTATAAGAACGGATAAGCGACTCGTATATATCCTTAAACTTACTACCGTTATTAAACTACTATAGCCTTAGTATACTATAAGAATTAATATAGTCGTAGATATAGTAGGTAACGTCCTTAGCTTCTTTGCTTTATAAGGCATAGACTCGATAATATTTAGTCTAGTAATCCTTTAGGTAGAAGAGATAGAGATAGGAGCCGTCCGCTTAGTCTAAGAAGTCTACTAAGTCGCCTTAAACTCGATTATATATAAAGCTAGAGTATATATATTTAATAGGTACAATACGCTTTAGGGATACCGCTTTAAGAAGATTATAGATCTAATAGTACTATAGGCAATTAGTAATATCTTCCTTTATTATACTATAGAAGTTACGTCTAAGAAGAGCCTTAATAGCTCTACGACTATAGTAATCGGCTTTATAGTATTCGATAGAGATAATATTAAAGATCTCGTATTCTTAGATAACCTTATATAGGCTCTTATCCTTCTTAATAGGATATAACCTATCTTCTTTAGCGTTCTAGTAGAACCTATTCCTCGTATAGTATCTTAGGTTATAGTCTTCTTAGGTTATCTTCCTATCTAGTTATCGCTCTATCTATTCCTTTATAGATATATAGAATATAATAATGTTTAAATAACGCTCCTTCGTTATCCGTATCTTTGCCTTCGAAGCTATAGTATAGAGGTATTCGTTAAAGGCGTACCTAGCGCTATTTGTAAAGGCCTATACCTTATAGTATAGATCTTCGATATTCTAAGAAAGATAAGTATATAGTCCTTAAAGTAGAACGGATCGGATAGGCGTCGTATAGTTATAGCGAATATTAATAGAGGCGTACGTATTTAGAGAGAGAAGAGGTTAAGAAGGAAGTAAAGATTTAGAGGAGATATTCGATATATTAGCTTTAAGCTAGATTACGCTAGAGGTTACGAAATACTATATACTAGATAGATCTTAATAAATAATATCGCAAAATTAAGGTTAATAATAGCGCTTCTATCTTTGTATTTGTCCGGTAAGTGTTATATATATCGTAGTTAATATATAGGTACGTAAATATAGGAGGTAGAATCTCGTTACTATAGCGGCCCTCGCGTACCTAAGTCGGCTAGAACGTAGAAATCTTGCCTAAGGAGGCCTCCTTAATCAACTAGCATGTAATACTTCATTAATAATAGCATTCTTTATGAAGACACCTTGCTAACCTTAAACAGTGCCAATTTGGTCAAATTTACGTGCTGTATAGTGCGGTGTTGGTGAAAAAGCGTACTTGACAAACTGATCATGACACCGCTGCGTCAGAGTTGCGACCACGAAAGACGGCATGTGGAGAGCCTTTACTTCTTCACTTCTCTGATACACTTTGTACTGTGTTACTAGCACTCCTTCTAATACACCTCCACGAAGGTAGGACGATGCTCTCTTGTTTCCCGCCTCTGTCCTGATCTTCTCCGCCGTTGTTGCTGTCGCGTGGCAGCTCCTATACGCTCTCTGCTTGCATACACGATATTGCCGGTTGCGAGCGTCAGAGGTGAATATCGGAAGAGCTAGTATAAGGCGCTGAGTTGCTTGCGTTGGCGGAGCCTGGTCGGTCCCGCTCTCGAAGCTCGGTGTTTCGACTCCAGCGATGAGCCACATTGAGAAGAAAGGCCATCAGGCCGCAGATTATCAAGAGCAGCTGCATACTTTGAAGCAAGCGCAGGAAGATGGCACATTCGTCCCACCATCTGCGGAAGAGGAGCAGAAGGTTATTCGCAAGCTGGACTGGCGATTGCTCCCACTTGTCTTCACCCTGTACTCTCTAGCTGTGCTGGATCGCAGCAATCTGGGAAATGCAAGGCTGGCGGGTATGGAGGATGATATTGACTTGAGCGGTGATCGATACAACCTCCTCGCAACCATATTTTATGTTGCCTACATTCTTTCGCAGTGGACATTGATCGGCTGGAAACAGTTCAAGCCTCATCGATACTGCGCGCTTACCGTCTTCTTCTGGGGATTCGTGGCCTCCATCCAGGCGACCGCGTTCAATTGGGGAGGCCTGATGGCATGCCGGTTCTTCTTAGGCGTTGCCGAGGGTGAGTCCGTCGTTCAGGCAGATCTGTCCAACAGTGGCATCATGTGCTGACATGCTTTGCGCTTTCTAAAGCCATGTTTGGCCCTGGCGTGCCTCTATACTTGACCTACTTCTATCCGCGAGAGAAAGTTGGTTTCCGGCATGGCGTCTTCCTCAGCGGAGCCGCCATGGCAAATGCTTATGGAGGTGCTTTGGCGTATGGTATCAGTCATATCCGCGGCTCTATCGCTCCCTGGCGCATCTTGTTCCTGATTGAAGGTTTGCCGACCCTTGTTGTAGCAGTTGTGACTTGGTTCGTGCTGCCGGACAGCATCAGCACTGCACCTTTCCTGAATGAGAGGGAGAAGCAAGTAGCTTTGCATATGGTCGCCAGAAACCAGCGCCTAGACATCGGTCAGGAGGGAGGTGAAACCGGCGTGAGATTCAAAGAGTTGCTGGAAGCCTTCAAAGATCCGAAGTCGTTTCTACCCGGCATCATGTACTTTGGATGGTATGCTCGCTGGCCACTTCGCACACACTTAACATACTGACATGTTGCAGTAACGTATCCTTTGCATCTCTGCCGCTCTTTCTGCCAACGATCATCTCGGAATTTGGTACCTTCACCAGGATCCAGTCCAACGGGTTGTCAGCACCACCATATGTCTTTTGCTTCTTCGTGATCATCCTTATCTGCTGGCTTTCGGATCGCTTCCAAGTTCGAGGCCCATTTGTAGCTCTCCCAGCCTGCATTGCTGCGATTGGATTCATTGTGAATGCCACGACGGAAGGAGTAGGACCAAGATACTTCTCATGCTTCTTCTCCGTGTGCATCTTCGCGTCGGTGGGGTCTCTATTGGCCTGGACTGCAAACATGCACTCGAGCGAAAGCAAAAGAGGTGGTGGCTATACCATTTTGGCTACGATAGGACAGTGTGGGCCGCTGTTGGGTACCAATGTGTTCCCAGAGAGCGAGAGGCCGCGATACACGAAGGGACTTTGGATCTCGGCAGCAATGTGCCTGATGGTAGCCGCTGTTGCGGTCGTCTTATCGCTGTGGATCATTCATGAGAATAGACAGTTGGACAAGGAAGGCGTGCCTGATGACCAAGAGCTGGAAGGTGCAAGCATGGGTCGACCGCGCAGACAAAAGTTAGTGTGGTAACCTGGAGGCAACGACGGTGAGATAAAAACGGAGAGATGGGAATGAAAGTATGAAATTCAAATCTCAATGTCCATTCTCAATGAGTCGTATGTCTGAGTCTGAAGTATTCATCCCGAGAACTCTCAAATCATCAATCACGCCTCCGAGGTTATCGTTCACAATTTCAGTGCATCCTCCGCTGGTAGAAGTGAAGTAAAGTAGACGCTTTGTCGGGGTAGACTTGGTAACGCGATTTCATGCAAAGTGAGTCGCAGTCATGAATTCATGCTTGTCTTGTGGTCGACTCGTGATCGGCTCGCTCACTGCTTAGCAGGACCATAAACCAGTTAGCCTTGTGCGTGTCTCCGCCACCAGCCTGATTTCCAAATACTTACGGAGCAATCGCATGAGCCTGGGCTGCAGGAGCAGCTGGAGCAGGAGCAAGAGGTGTTTCCGCAGCCACCCATGTTGATTGTGTTGGTGAGTTTTGGTAGTGTTTGGTGGTATTTGGTGGTGTTTGGTGTTGGTTTGTGGTGTTGTTGTCGTCGAATGCGTTGTCACTTTGAGGTGGAGAGAGGGGTCTGATATATGCGGCGCCGGTACCCACCGCGTGGGTACGTCGGCCAAGTGACAAAGAAGAGCTGCCACTCGCATAAACCTCTCACGCTTACTTCCGCTCGCATAAACCTCTCACGCTTAGTTACTTCCGCTCTCGGTCGCCCATGAGAGCTGTCATTCGCCGACACCATCCCTGTGCCTTCCGATGCGCTTCTTTTGCGTGGGCGTGGGCGTGCCGGAGAGCGTCTGACTGTGATCTGCCGCGCCGCGCGCCTCAGCGGCCTCACCGTGGGCGGGCGGGCGCAGAGAGGATTGCCGGATGAAAGTCTCCTCTCCGGGCAGCTCACCCGATCATCGTGGCATCTGGCCTAACGATGGCTGAGGTGGCGACGTGGATGCTGTCGTATTGCACGCCAATTCGTGGCATCTGCAAGTGCCTGGATCCAACGAGCAAGTTTTGGACGAATGACGGGCATAGCTCGAGGGAGCCTGCATGAAGATGCTCGGAAGGGGAAGACGAAATGGTCTGGATAGGCGTGGATCAAGAGGATGAGCTCACAATTGGCCCCAAGGCGCAAGCACATGCTGAAAGTGCCCACATATTGGTGAAATATGCTCAGAGACAGGAGGCAGAAGGGAAGTGAGAACTGCGGTCTGGTCAAGCAAGGAGACATAACACATGTTACACCGCTTGGCTTTACTGCTGACCTTGGAATCTGCATAAGTCTATACCATGGAGCGAGCCAACATTGTTCTGCATGCTGAGAATTCAGCGGCTTTGCACTCCAATTAGGGATGGATCCTATTAATGACATGCATTTAATCTAAGCCTAATCGGGTTATTAAATGCACCTGCAGGAAGTCCTGTAATAGTAGCCACTATAAGTGAATGTATAGGGTGCGAGAATTTAGTAACCCTAAGGGTTAGAGGGCTAGGCAGGGTTCTACCCTAATACTTCGTCGAATTACTATACAATATATAGCGATGTAATTGTATTAATTCCTATACTAAAAAAATCGTAGAGTCCGGTTCTATAATTCTATAATTGCTTATAATATATTATAATAGAATATAGTAATAATATAACGCGTTGTTTAATATAGGCTAATTAGCTAGTAGCTACTAAGCCTATATCGGAAAAGCCCGTCGAGAGGAGTATATTAGAGTAGCTAATAGCCCTCTATACTTAGAATACATTACCTATACTATATATAGATATACTAAATAGCTTAAATAAAAGGTCTTTATATATACAATAAGTATATATAATATAAAGATAAAGTATTATAAAATAGTTATAGTATAATAGTATATATATATACTAGAAAGCTAGGTTCCCTAACGCTATACTCTAGCTAGATCCTAACTCGAGAGCGTACTTAATAGACCGAGATACGTCGATTGTATATACTTTTAACTATTAATAGGTGTTTCTCGGCTTCTAATTAGCTTATTAGATTATAGTAGTAATCGATATACGCTCGTCGGATAGTAGATTATCGTATATTTGTTTATATAGACCGATAGTAATTAGTACTTCTTCGAGCGCTTCTATAGTATCTTCTAGTATCTCTTCTATATATACGTAATGTAGTATACGCTCGTTAATATAGATATACTATATCTTGTTAACTTTAGTAGGTATTAGTCGGTTACGGAAGTTTGTATAAATAAGATTTAGTACTAAGAACGAGTACTTAGAAGGTACTAAAGACGCTACTATACGTACTAATCGAATAGCTATTAGTACGAGTATTAGAGCCTCGCTCTTAATAAACTACTAGAAGGTTGCTAGATTAGTAACATATATCTAGTACTCGGCATCCTTGTAAAAGGCTCCTTTACGGTTATAGAAGGCATTAAACTCGCTTATAGTATACTAGAGGTCTCCTACTACTACTCGACGGTAGATAAAAGCGTATAGAGTATATCGCTATTAACCCTTAGTCTAGTATAGAATAGGGTCCTTCTTAACTAAAGAGCCTAGATCTAGTAGATAGGCAATAACGTAGTAGTTAGCAACCTACTAATTAATCCGTACCTTTAGCTTAGTCTCTAAGTAACGGAAGTGTTCCCTTATAAACTCGCTAGCTTTAGTAGTAGCCTTCTAAGTAGTCCGGATCTTCTACTAGTAAGGTATAACGTAGCGAATATAGTAACTATCGGACTTAGCTATTTTGATATACTTACTAACTAGCTTAATAACTACCTTAACTAGCTTAAGCTTACTCTAGAAGCTTAGAGTCTATACTATCTCTCTAACCTTCTTTATAAGCTTACTAAGGTCGTTATCGGAAGTAATAGTAGGTAGATTAAAAGCTATAAGGGTAGGCTATGCCTTATAGACACTCTTTAATAGTACTAGTTATATATCCTAACGAGTAATAACTAACAATACAAAGGCAACTATCTTGCCTATAGTATCTCGTATATACTTACGAAGAATACTAAGCTATAGTAGTAAGTATATAAAGGTAGTAACGATAAGCTAAGCTATACCGAGAATCTTAGTAAAGAAGGGAATTCGCTCGAAGATATCTTTAAGGGATAGCTAGAGAGAGTGTACTAAGGTACTTAATAGGGTACGTAAAATAGGTACGAATATAGCTCGTACGAAGCAATATTGCTCTAAGTTACCTACATTGTTATATAGGTATCCGTTATAATAGTATTTAATCGTTTATAGAAGTTAGGATACCGCTCTTTAATCTTGTCTACTTGTTACCTAAACTAGTAAGTATAGAATACTATAGTAAGACTATCGTTCTTAATAACCTCTAAGGATAAGAAGAAGGTACCGTAACGTAGTACGTAAGTATAGAGGTTAATTATACGCTCCTTATTAACGTTTGTACTTTCATTAAAGATTAGGTTAATATAGCGCTAGTTAAATATAACTAGGTCTACTTTAGACTATATATCGTTAAAGGCTTCGTTTAGAAGATAGTCTATAACGTTGTATCTACTAGGTACGGTATAGGCGTTATTAAGTATATAGAAGGAGTCCTTAAACTATAGTATATTGAATACTCTAAATACTAGGTTACTTATAATAATACTCTTTGTAAACTTCCGCTAGAGTAGTTTTATACCCTCTAGACCGATTGTTAGTATCTAGATCTCTCGTTACTTAATCCGCTTCTTAACCTCTTCGCGGTTAAGACTAATACTAACTAGATAGGCCTTACAGACCTCTAGGTATGCTTGTTAGCGTATTGTATATATAGCTCTCTCTTATCTATAATAGTTATAGTATACCTATTCCGTATTCTTACTAGTATACTTCTAGTACTTGAAATATCGCGTAACATTAAGGTTTTCGGGGCGTCCGCGCTTCGTGCCTTAAGACATAATATAGTAGAGTGAATTGCGCGTACAATAATATATATAATCGCGTTATAGTATTAGTATTAACGCGTAGAGAGATTAGACTCGAATAGTAGAGGTTGGGAACACGCGTTGATTACTAAGAGGCTTGGCATATTTACTAACAATATTGATTCACTACGTGATGAATATTTGACACGTCAAATACTAATATTCCGTCATTTAACCATCCCTAACTCCAATCGCTACTTGACGCGTGTAGACTGGGAAGCCCTGCCTCAACTGACCGATCTTGCCCACGAGACGGCATGACATTGCGATCATGTGGGATGGCGCCGTGCCCTGTCCTCGCCAGCATGATCCAGATCAGCAACACCCACGGCTGCTGTTAGCGATGATAGCAGGACACGCCTCATTCGCCGCAACAGCCTTGATGGCGCGCTGTGTGCTGCCAGCTCATCTCAAGTTGCTATGTGGACCGTGTGTTCCGATCCGCGCGGGCAAATGAGGCCACAAACTGTTCAGACTGTGCAGACGGTCAGAGGCAATGCATGTCGCCATCTGGATACTCTCGACACTCGATACTCATTCGCAGCAATGAGCAGAACGAGAAGGAGGCCTCGACGCATCGGTGCCAGAGAGCTAGTCGGGTAGCACGCCAAAAGAGGCAACAAGACTGCTGAATTTCAATGCTTTGGAAAGATCTCAATAAAGGACTGCAAACGTGTAGGATCGATGCTGGCTGGAGCGCGCACACACAAACGAACAACTCAGAGCAAAGGATGTCTCGGTGGAGGCGCACGAAGGCAAGACCATTGATCCAACCACAGGTTTGTGGTAGAACGTGCCTCTACTTGCAATGCTTCTGTGCCTGCCATGACTCACATGCAAGATTGTCAGACCAGCTTGAAGCAAGACTACAAATATTCTCAAGACAGGTCTCGGATATGAGTCAAACAGCGAAGTACAAAATGAGGCAGCTGAGACAGCATGAGTGCATTCTTGCACGGAATGCTCGTCGTCGCTATAAGCCTGTTATCTCGCCGCGTTTTCTCTTGACACTTCATGCAGGAAATCCCTAGATCCTTTTCATACCAAAGCAAAAACGCTATGAGAACCGATAAGATAGTGTTTGACAGGACAGACTTCGAATTGATGGAGCCCAGCCGAATCAGGAGTGATGGCGCCTCGAGAAATCGCGTTCTCTCCAAGCGCCGCAGAATCACGAGCGACGGTGATTACATCTCTCTGGTCGAGAGCGATGATGAAGGAGAGGCATCTGTCGTGCAGACTCTGTACGTCGTCCCTAATACTCGCGGGCAGATGACCTGGCAGTCTTCGATGCCGGCCTACACTACCAAGCCAGATACCAAAGGCAGCGCCCTTGTCCTTCGGTGAGTTAAGCACAGGATACGATTGAGAACTCTACCTGACCCATCGTCGACAGATATGTTGAAGACGTTGATTCAGACACTAAGCTTACAAAGCTGCACACCATGGTCATGCGCAGTCCTTTCCTCAAAGACGCTGTTCGTCGCCTCTTTGAAAACTATCCCGGCGAGCCGTCTGCTCTCATGGAAGAACCAAAATATGCTCCGCTTTTCCGACGCTTCTTCCACCAATGGGCGAAGCTTCAACACATCTACGGCCATACGACTGCGTCTGATTCAGCAAGAGCGGGTCAACTCGCTGCTGTCTTCGGTGTGCTTGAAGAGGAGATTGGTGGGAGCAGCATGCAGGACATCAAGAATCGGGCTCGAAATGGAGAAGTCACCTTTGACAGCATCTGGGCAATGTTCCCGCCCGGCTGTCCTGTCATTCGCGGGCAAGGGTCGAGCCAGCATCTTTACTTGGTTGATGATGGTGGATATTTCAAGGACGGAGAAGGCAGAAGATTCTTTCAGCTGAAATTGAAGGACATTGATCACGATGGTAGTGTCTTTGGCTGGCGCAAATCATCAAACATCGTGACCGGCTTCGATGGCACTATGGGCATCGACCAGCTTCCTGCTGTGCCAGTAAATCTTCATCGCGATGCAGATGCAATAGAGAAGGCCGCCACCGTTCGCGGCACCAGGGTCGCCGAGCTCACGTCTGAGGCAGTGGCGTATCGGTCTCATGAAGGATTTGCCGACACTCACAGCATGGGTCAGAGATATCTATCCGGCCGTGTAGTCATCGACTCGAGATCTTACGTTCAGCAGACTGCAAGCAGGAAGCGCTTCGAGAAAGAGACTGGCGCAATATCGACTTCACCTGGTCGATTACAAGCATTGCTCCCGAAACCGCCCAATCAGCAGAAGAATGACTCAAGCTTGGAGGGTCACACCTTCCTCTCCGTAAGAGATAACTATAATTTACATCCAGTCCTCTCTGTTGGCGAGTACAACTTGCGAGAAACCGTAGACACCCCTGAAGACCGCGTAGGATCACAACTCCTCGATTAACACCGCTGGACGACTTCAGTCTTCGGCAGCCCACCAGAAGCCTTCCTCCGTCCCATTCTACGAGGCTATTGCTTGACCTCCAAACTCTGGGCCACCTTCACCGTCACCAACATCTCCGACATCACATGGAACGCCAACGCCTTCGACGCTCTCGTCATGCCTTCAGCACGTAAGAATCTCCTCGAAGCCCTCGTCAAGCAACAACAAATTTACAAGACCGACTCCGAAGTCGACGATGTCATCGCAGGCAAAGGTCAAGGTCTCGTCCTACTTCTCCCAGGTCCTCCAGGCACAGGCAAAACTCTGACTGCTGAGTCGGTCGCGGACCGTCTGCAAATCCCACTCTACGCAGTGAGCGCCAGCGAACTTGGCGACACAGTGGCCGAAGTTGAAGAGAAGTTTGGTCACGTCCTACAACTCGCCGCGCAGTGGAATGCAGTGCTCCTCCTCGACGAAGCCAACGCATTTCTCGAGAAGAGAGTCGATCATCCTTCGGCTCGCGACCGAAACAAACGCGTCGCCGCCTTTCTCCGCATTTTGGAGTACTACAAAGGCATTCTGATCCTTACCACGAATCGAATGATCAGTTTCGATGATGCTTTCTATTCGCGGATTCATCTGACTTTGCCGTTCAAGGGTCTTGATATACAGTCGAGGAAAGGGATCTGGAAGAACTTCTTGCGTGGTGCTGAGATTTCCGAGGAAGAGATCTTGGAGTTTGCGAAAGAGGAATTTAATGGAAGGCAGATCAAGAATGTCATGAAGATGGCTAGATTGTTGGCGAAGGCTAATGAGGAGGTCTTGGGGGCTGGGCATGTGAGGGAGGTCATGAGTGTTGCGATGGAGGATGCTGAGGAGGTGAAGCATTGAACGATTGCATGTGGACGGAGAATTTGCGGGCTAAAGTGAATGGATGAATTTGATGGCTTCGGTCAGCACTCACTCAGCAGAAAGAAGCGATCGTTGCTCCGAAAGCGTGACGATTTCCATGCGGAAGGCATCGTCGTTTCTTCCTTGCGCTTTCCGTGACATACCTATGACGCGTGACGTGGGGCAATCTTTCTCTCTCGCGTGCTCTTTAGCAACGACCCCTCGATTGTAACAACACTTTCTAACAACAAGAACAACACATTCCAATTCAAACCAGTAAGTCACATCCTTCTCTCCATCTCTGAACCCCAAGTAGCTAACAATACCCTCCAGACTCATCCAAACCACACTCTCAACGTACTACCCTCCATCCAAATCCTCCTCTCCAACCCCTTCTGACAGAACTTGTAGACGATGTCTGCACCAAACCAAGGCCGTCAATCCCCCGATCCAGAGCGTCAATCGGGAGCTCAACAACAAGCTCCGCCAGCCGAGAATCCCAACCAGGCACCGGGTGAGAGCAAGGCGAAGGAGGATTCCAAGGCACAGCTTGAGGGCTTGAGCTCTAACCCCAAGGGTCCGCTTGATGAGGAGGCGAAGGCTAAGGTTTCGAAGTGAGGGTGGAACGCACGACGCTTATAGGGTCTTGTGGATGCTATACGAGGGCGTGAAAAATCCGGGACGAAAGGCGGGAAGGGATGGAATCATGCTATAGATGGTCGATGAAAGAATATGCATTCGTCCTACGTAGAATAGGATATGAAAGATGGATTCGACATTGAAGATCTCTACCAAGTGCTGTAGTGTCGTTGTAAAGCTCTCGAGTCGACCTTCAGGCCCTGGAAATCTATGGCTCCGGAGATTCTGGTCTGCGCCTTGTTGCAAATAATTGAACTTCGATCTGTTGCTAGGAGCTATGACTGGATCAGCATTGGCTTCGACAGAGCAACACTGGCTGTTGCGAAAAGGGCCAGGTATGGACGATCAGGCAGAAAATCGACGTGTTCGCAGCATGTGCAACGGCATCTGAGTGAGCTGGGTAAACGAATGGTTCTCATCATAAAGACTGGCGTAGGTTGTGAAAGAAGAGAGGTGCTATGCTTACCAAATTATGATCTTTCGTGCTGAGATTCGATCCGTTCGTGAACGCCGATTCGCTCGATGTGGCGCCATACCTGGCGTATGGCGGCTCAGAGGGCTGTCTAACCTATGCTATGATCAGGAATGTTCAAGCAACGTTTGTGTCGACTTGGTTGCTTGAGAGAAGTGCGGAGGCAAGTCAGGCAGAAAATAGACGTGTTCGCAGCATTTGCCGTAGCATATGAGTGAGCTGGGTAAACGAAGTGTTCTCATCATGGAATCAGTAGGAAAGGTAGAAAATGAGGAGAGACTTACTGAGTCGTGAGTCAATGCACGCGGCCGGTGTAGTGCAAAGCCAGTTCGAAAAAGCGTGTCGACATGTTCTGTTGATGCAGATTGATAGCCGAGTATGATGATAAAGCTTTCTGGGGGTGATGCTGATCTCAGCCCAGTCCTCGTCCCCTGCCTCTTGCTGTACTTGACGCTCGGCTGACAGCTGTGCCTCGACCGCCAACAGTGCCTCTTCCTCGTCCAGCCTGGCTGTCAACTCGACCATAGCCGCGAGTGGAAGTAGATGTGCCTCTGACGCTCCTCGTCCGGCTCACGCCACGGGTACCGGTCGCAACAGCAGCAGCTTTCCTCCTCTCCTCCTCTTCGGCCTTTCTTTGGGCTTCCTCTCGTCTCCGCTGTTCCTCGAGAACTTTTCTTTCGGCCGCATGCTGCCGTCTGATCTCGTCGTTCTGGATATCGTCCAAGTCCTGTGATGCGCCCTGAAAATTCGGATTGAGGATGACTCGCTGATTGTGCTCCGTCTGCCCAAGAATGCGGGTCCAGGTAGCAAGCAGGGCAGAAGCGTTATTGACAGTCTTGTGGACAGTCTCCATATTTGCCTTTGCCTGGGTCAAGCTCGCAGTGACGCCTTCTATGACTCTGTTGACTTCGCGCACTTTGTCCAACTCTGCGCGCAGTCGACCATTTCGTGCTTCTTCGACATCCTGTTTCGACAAAGGCCTTGTGTGCTGCTTGACTGTACCAGAGACGTTGATGGTCGAGATGGGAGTGTGCTTTTGGGTGGTGGCGCCGCTTTCTGGGCTTGCGAACAAATCCTCGTCGGTGTCCTCTAGACTCAATTTCGCCATGTTTGGTGCGCCGGACCCGGCCAGATCTTTAGACATTATGTACAGCTACCGGCGGGATGGGCGAGCTTCTAGTATGTTGTCGACGCGTCTGTGTGTATCGACATCTGATTTCCGACGTTCAATGGTCGATAAGATCAAGTTTGATGCGGATATCGCGCGTGCATGTGTTGTTCGATGGGCATCTTGACGCGTGGTGCGGGAGCCGAAGCGAAGCGAATCTGCAGGGCGCGGCAGGGATGGCGGACGTCAATCCTCCAGCCACGCCCATTTGCACACTTCACCCTCCAAGTTTCACGGCCGCCTTCCCGTCTCCAACGCCAACGCCAACGACATACAGTGCTGAGCGCATTCGATTTCTGCTGAGACCTAGACACACATAATAAACACCGACCGATCGCATCGCGGAGAAAGAGATATTTCTTACGAGCTGCGCATTGAGCGAGAGAGCGGCAGAAGCGCAGCATTTGGTGTTTCAGGTCCAATTCGATCAACAACGCTGCGAGAACAGCAGGAAAGAGACGGGGTCGGTGAAGGTGAAAACGCTGCGTGCCAAGGCCGAATTTCGACATCATCGAGGAGCACACCACCCATACAATACCCATACAACAGAGCCACCGCCGCCAGAAGCCATCAACTCGTACGCCTGCCAAGCCACCACGCCCTCTGGATCTGCCGCCAGCAGTATTGTTGCTGCAAGAAATTGGATAGCGACGCGTGCTGACCACGTGAACCTGCAGACTCTCACCTCGCCCGCGCTCACCACCTCTCCTCGCCAACAGGCGCATTGCGCCAACGCGCTCACGTCCAGGCCGGCAAGCATAGCCGTTGAGATGGACGCCCCGTCCACTCCACCGCGCCGCACCCGCGCTCACCTCGACACC
This sequence comes from Pseudocercospora musae, assembly GCA_001578225.1. NCBI lineage: Eukaryota > Fungi > Ascomycota > Dothideomycetes > Mycosphaerellales > Mycosphaerellaceae > Pseudocercospora > Pseudocercospora musae. The sequence continues at coordinate 201,690 of LFZO01000011.1, read as the reverse complement.
CCGCCAACGCCGCTGCATGGCGCCTTCCTTGACAGCCCACCACGCCGAAGCACTCGCAGCACGCTCAACACCAACCCATACAGCAGCGCAAACGTGAGTGCTTCGAGCAGCTTCAAGTCCTCCGCCACTTCCTCCCTTCCGCCTGTGACACCGAAGACAGCGGCCCGCAAGCTTAGCTTCGCCGTCTCAGACGCCTTGTCCACCCCACCTGCATCACCAATGCAACCACGGCTCGGCGCGATTACCGGTCACGCAGACAATGGCCTAGACGACGACAATAGGAATGCTCAAGGCGGTCACAAGACACTCGCCGCACCCTCAAGCACCAAGTCCACCATGCTACCGACTCCATCCAAGACGCCTTCCATGACACCAGCTCGAAAGCGCCAGCGTGCAGCCAGTCTTCAAAACACCGCTCGGGTGCTTCATTTCCAGCCGGAGAACCCGAACGACGCTATGCCGACTCCACAGCAGAGCCGCAAGCACAAGGCTACCCTGGCCAGCAACACAGGTGCTTTCGATCTCCATGCCGACAAGCCAAAGCGCAAGGCCAATGACTTCAGCATCTATACCGAGACTCAAGCTCGCGTTCCCGAGGTCGACAAGTCCAGCGACAATGTATTTCGAGGTCGCACTGCCAGCTCTGCACCACCAGCCCACGAACGCGCTCGTCAATGGGATAGCTCTCCCAGCCCGCCACCACGATCTCGTCGCAGCGCACAGGACCTCTATGACGAGCAGCGGATGGACTCTGCTGCCAAGCATGAGAAAGGCATCGTGTACACGTTGTAGGTCATTATCAGATTATGCATTGGCCAATCACTAATTCGTTTCAGCCGCGGTCGTAAAGTGTACAAGAAGTTCGAAGACGTCGACGGCCCTGACCCTGGAGAGAGCTCGCGGCAACGCGCTCTGAAGCGTGCTGCTGGCGACGTCCGCCCGATCACTCGCAGCAACATTACGCCACGCCTACTGTGGGCTCGCCAGAACAGCGATACGGACATTCATGAGGGTGAATACATTCGCCAGCACCATACTGCCGACGAGGAAGCCGAGACCGACATCGACATGTCGGATGCTCCTGCTATCCACGTTCAGGAAGTCGAGTCATCTGTCTCGATCCAGCATGCCACGCCAGCCAAGGCCAAGGCTCGCTCCAAACCACTAATGAGTCCTCCTACCACATCTCGCACCACGCGGACTAAGCAACACGACCACATTCCAAGCTTCGACGATACCTTGGACGCCGATGATGAGGGAGCTGCTGCCGTCCTGCCAACTCCTCAGCGCAGCAGTCGCAAGAAGAAGGTCGCGATCAATGACATTACAGTCTACGAAGGAGGCACTCCAGAGGCAATGTCAGTGACACCAGATGGCAAGGACGACCCGCCAGCTCCAACACCAGCTCGCTCTCGGACCAAGCGAGTTCAGATCCAGTTGACCCCAGTCATCGAGGATGAGGAGCCAGCTTCGGCAGAGTGCGCTGGCTCTCCTCAAGCTGGTCGGCGCAAGGCTCACAGTCCCTTTGACAACTGGCCACGTACTAAGGCTGGTCGCAAGCGTGAAGTCGCCGCCGTCGAAGATTCTTCTTCCGCTGCTCCAAGCAAGCGCTCTCGCAGTGGCACTCGCTCAGCTCGCGCTTAAGCACGTCTCCCACACCGCACGCTCGTCCAGAAAGACGTTGCGACTATTGCATTACATTGATACTATCGACATGAGCACCACGACATCACGGCACTACGATCAGGGTGGCATAATTCATTATTGGTGCAAGATCAATTCGCGCGACGCGGGTCGTGCTCTCTCGCACCGCTCCACGTTCAGATGTCTGACCTCAACTACATGGAATGACGGCAGGAATGATATTGGCGCATTTCAAGCGTTTGGGAGATATACTGGTACTACTTCAGGCGCTTCTTGCGTTTGGCCACTCGAATGAGGCATGCCTTTACTGGACGAAAAGTTGTCGCCCAACTGGGTGGGTAGCATTGATTTAGGCGCTAGGAAGTGCTAAGCTGAGATACCCACAACTGCTCCAACGAGCAGCCAACGCGAATGATTAATTCTAGACTGCTTCTCCATCTTCCTGTCACCTCTTGTGCTCGCCTTGAGACATGGCTTCTTCGTACTCTAGGTCCGGATACACCTCCCAGTAAAGCTTATCAACATCGCTGGAGTTTCCAAACGTATACCGAGCGGTCTCATCAGGAACATATACCTTCGGCACACCATTCGCTGCAGCAGCTTCAGCGAGCAACTGGCATTGACAAGCTCTTTCCATCAAAGGCATCAAAAAGACGCCCCCTCAACCGTAGAAGCAACCGTCAAAGGACCATGATTCCTCAACATCAAAGCCTTACCCTCCGGATCTAATACTCATCAGCATCCATCACAAAAGCCATCATCGGCATGAGGTATGTACCAAGCTAACGCAGCCGCAATTCTTTCTCCTTCCTCATCAGAAAGCACAACTCCCCCAAAATCCTGCATCATTAGCAAAATACCCTCACCACCTTTTTGGGGACGGATTTACCTACTTTATAAACAGCTTGTGCCTCACCATACAGATCCGCGCTGTCTTGATTCAACATTTCTAGTAGACGAGCCAAAGCACTACATGCGATTCCATAGGGAGGATGTGTATGGCATGCTATTGTAATGTCCGGGCGAGCTTTGTGGACGTGTGCGTGGATGGAGAACCCTGCTAAGTTGGGGGTCTATTCATCACCAGCGAGCGAAGTGAGCTACGTTGAAGGACGCATCTGACCGCCAATTGGTTTCCCTTCATGATCGATGAGGATCATATCGGATGCTGTTAGGAGCGCGAAGTGCAGGACGCGTGATTCTAACACGACTGAGCGTGTTTCAACACAGCCTTGCCTTCACGGCCCCTCAAGCGTCCTGTCAAGTCTGACAGCTAGATTTGGGGCGCATGCGATGATAGTGCGGATCACGCGGGCATTGGATCGAGATCATGGACCAATCTGAAGCGCAGACCATGTTCGGATAGTAATTACACCGCTCTTACCCACAACTCAGTCTCATGGCAGGTTGTCATTGTACGTTCAAGATTTGTCTCCTCCAATATGCTCCTAGTGTGCTCTGCTCTTTCATCCTGTCGGTCCAGTCGGGCGTAGCTCGCATGGGCATATTCCATCGAATTCAAAAAGGGCGAAGGTCTTGAATAGTACTGCGCTCGCGATCTTTCAGAATCATACCAACTCGAATAGGGGATCCTCTATGAATAGCATCGGCTACGAATTCGAGTGCTCTCAGCCTCGGCATTTCACGCTTCGCCGGCGGCCCAAAGCAGTATCCCGAAAGCAATCTTGACTCTGCCCTCACTGGCTCACTGCTCACCATTCTTGCTTTTCCTTAGCCACGCCATCTTGATCATGTCGGCAGCCTCAGTCACCTTCGAGAGCCTCACAAGAAGACGAAGCCTCAAACCTCGTGGCAGACCAGGATCGAGCTCGCGTGTTCAACTGCACATGCAAAAGCAAAATCTGACATTGAACACCCTCGAGAGCCTCGTAACGAATCGCAGTCCAATGGAGAGCGCCACTTCTACAACGCTGCTGTGTAACCAGTCAAACAGCTTTCTTATCGTTGCTTAACCCGAGCAGAAGATCGCGTGCCCCGACGCTGCCCAGATACCAAGAGATGCGTAGTGGGGTATGGCCGAAGATGTGTATCCTTGGCGGACGCTGAGTGTTGAAAGACGTCTCCATCAAGATGTCGAGAGGTAATGTTAGCCATGCATCTTTTGCCTTGAAGCGGCTTCTCCTACAATTCGAACAAGCCCCATAACTGCCATATTGGCTCCTTTGCTGACTCCAGGATTAACACATCTTCATCAATTTGGGCTCTCCTCCAGCTACTGATAGCCTATCTTGGCATTGAGAGTCCCGCATTGCTTTCGACGCCATCGTAGTCGTTCGGAACCAGGCCCTGAGACTCGACACGCCCGCCACAGCCATGAAGTCTTAGAGAATGTAAGCTCGTCTGCCCAAGATTTGGGGAGGTTATCAGCAGCAAGCACCCTGGACATGTCTAGTTAAGAACGTCGCTAGTGCTCGACCTTGTCAATCAATTCAGCACAGTTACTCTTAAACCGCCCAATCCTTTCGGCCCTCTCCTTGTGCTTATGCTGCACTGGTACGAGAGCAGCTCCTGACATTCCGGTCAATATGCACGCCTTCAGAGCCCGATCGCCCTTCAAGCGGACGCAGACTGGAGACGTGGCCAAGACCGAGACCAAGGATTATAGTGTTACCGGCGATACTACAGAGCTCCCGGCGTACAGCAACCAGGATGTTGAAAGACGAGCCTCAGTTGCTTCGTACAATGTCAGCGGCATTCACGATGATACACACAGGAAACTGAAGCCAAGGCACATCCAACTCATTGGTATCGGCGGAACTATTGGCACCGCGCTCTATGTACAAATTGGCCGGGGTCTGCTCAATGGCGGTCCCGGTAGTCTGTTCATCGCGTTTACATTCTGGTAGAGAATCCACTGATTGGCACTTGGCGCAACAGAAGGATACTGACAAGTTGCAGGTGTTCCGTGGTCCTGGCTGTGACGATGTGTATGGCCGAAATGGTCACATACTTGCCCATCTCATCGCCTTTCATCCGTTTTGCAGGCCGATATGTTGATGAGTATGTCTTCAGAAAAGCTGACTCAAGATACCACCACTGACAATACATAGATCCTTTGGCTTTGCTGCCGGCTGGAACTTCTTTGTCTTCGAGGCAATCCTCGTCCCCTTCGAGATCACTGCCTGCGATGTCATCATTCGATTCTGGTCCGATGCCTTACCCACCGGCGCGGTGATTGCTATTATTATCGTGCTTTACGCTTGTATCAACCTGGTCAATGTAAAGTGGTACGGCGAAGTCGAGTTTTGGGCGGCTCTTGGCAAAGTGCTGCTGATCATCGGCCTCATCATCTTTACCTTTATTGTGATGCTTGGTGGCAACCCTCTGGGCGACCGCTTTGGCTTCAGATACTGGAACAATCCTGGTGCATTCAAACCTCTTTGTTACGAGGGCAATCTTGGCTACTTTCTTGGATTCCTGCAATGCTTAATCCAGGCATCCTTCGCCATTGCTGGCCCAGATTACGTCTCAATGGCAGCCGGAGAGGCTGAGAACCCACGCAAAGTCATGCCCAAGGCGTATAATGCCGTCTTTTACCGGCTGACGACCTTCTTCGTTCTTGGAGCACTCTGTGTTGGTATTCTAGTGCCATACAACGATGCAGAATTGACAGCGGCTTTCGAAGACGGTCTCCCAGGTGCCGCTGCTTCACCATACGTCGTTGCCATGAGTCGTCTCCGCATCAGCGTCCTTCCACACATCGTCAATGCTCTGGTTCTCGCATCTGCATTCTCAGCCGGTAACAGCTACATGTACTGTGCATCTCGCAGCCTTTTCGGTCTCGCACTCGAAGGCAAGGCACCAAAGCTCATGACCAAGACCAACAGGATTGGTGTTCCGTACAACACTGTGATAGCTGTCCTCGCAATCTGCCTACTGGCCTTCCTCTCAGTCAGCTCTGGCTCCGCCAAAGTCCTTGGCTGGTTCGTCAATCTCATCACGGCCTCGCAACTGATCAACTTTGCCATCATGTGCTTTACCTTCCTCATGTGGATGCGAGCATTAAAGGCACAGGGCATCAGTCGCGACTCACTTCCATACAAGTCCATCGGTCAGCCTTACGTTGCAATCTACGGACTCTGCTGGACTGCCGTCATGGCGATCGTTGGTGGCTACACAGTATTCCTGCCAGGCTTCTGGGAAGCTTCTACCTTCGTCTTCAGCTACTTCATGGTCTTCCTGATCCCAGTGCTCTTCATCGGATGGAAGATTATTCACCGAACCAAGTGGTATAAGCCGGAGGAGGTCGATCTCCAGGGTGAGGTCAAGGAGATTGAAGAGGCGAGAGGACACCATAGAGCGTATTCTGGTAATCTGCTAACTTCTCCTAGTATCAACGGAATTTCGTTCAGGCACCTTACCGGAATGTGTTCGACAAGATCTTCAACAAGATGTTCGGTGGATGAAAGAGCGAAATCTAGAGTAGGAGCACAGTACACAGCTGAAGAGTGGAATACAGTTGTACGTTGCGATGGAATGAGCATCAACCAGAGCATGAATGTTTGTCTCTACCTTCTTTTGCATGCCTCTCATCGTCTCAATTTGCGATGCCTTGCGAGGCTGATTTGGATCCATAATCGTCGTAAGCTATGCCCATCATTTGATTAATGCTTCACTTGGCAGTCATCAATTCAAAATTTCTCGCACCTTGCCTTGCAACACCCTGGAACACATCCTGTCTGCAGCAGCAGACATGGCCACCTTAACGTCTCTAAGCCATCTCAGAATACCAGGTCAACCCGACGGAGAACTAACCTTAGACGGACATCCTCTTCAAATCATCAAAGAAGAATCTTTCACAAGAGGAACAAACACCGACAACGTCACCCCAGCCATCGGCCTCGCAACAGTCCTCTACAACTGGTGTCCCGACGCTCTATCCGCCTTCCTGGACTTCAGAACCTGGCTGTCCTTCACCTGGAACCTCAAAATCCAACACGGTCAACCGGAAGAAACACAACTCGAAATCTCTCGCATCCGGAACCAAATCACATTCGGTCTCCTCGACAACAATGGCCACTACAAAATTTTGATAACATATATCATCTCCTCGCCCTCAGGGAGATGGATTCCCGACCCGGAAGAGACCATGCTCGGAGAGGAAAACGTCGAAGATCCGGGGAAAATTGAGAAAATGGCGAGATCTTTTGTTAGGGATTTGGTGGTGAAGAAAATGTGGTTGACGGGGAAGAAGATGAGACATGAATTTTTTGTGGAGTTTGAGGTTGGTGATGCTTTTGAGGATGGGATCGCGATTTCTCCGCATTGGTTGTATCGGGCGTTGGATCTTTCGAGATGCACGAATTGTGGTCACGATGGAGGCGAATTGAAGAAGTGTGGGAGGTGTGGGACTGCGGCTTATTGTTCTGATGAGTGCCAGAGGAAGGATTGGGCGGTGCATAAAGGTGTTTGTGTGATGAATATGGTGACTAGAGGGAAGGCGCTGCATTTGAGTAAAGATGAAGGGCTTGTTGCTTTGGCGAAGTCGAGGCTAGTCGCCGGAGATGAGGGCGAGGAAGAGAAAGACCATGGCCAGGACGAGTGAGGAGTTAGAACCCGGTTGTGTTCGGTTTATATCTCTCTTCAGCTCCGATGCTTAGTTAACCTGGCTGCAGACCTGCTGCACCATCAACAAAGCAGGGCGACCTTTACGGCTTGCCACTCGAGCTGGGTAATATCATATTTGCAGTAAATCCACTGTAATGAGAAGTCATGAGTAGTCCTTCGGACGAAGCCATTGAAACAATTCGAGCCGATTGTTTCCACCGAAGCCGGCTCTCATTGAGGGCAATGCAACAAAGCACGGTCGCCCTAGCGCCAAAGCAGAGGACATAGCAATGCGCATGTCATAGTGTTGCTCCGGATCTGAGAAAACTGCACGTATGACCATGGCCACCTTAAGCGGGGGACATCAATAGGCTTACCCTCAAGCCATGCAAATTGTACGTTGTAGCGTCAAGAGAAGTACCAGATGAGAGCATGAAGAAGCAGAACTTGAGCCCATCCCCAACAAGCATCCCACTGACTCTAGGTGTAGCTATCAGTCCAACTCCACCAGTAATAGCAATGGGAAAATGTAGGTCTATACTTCTTGGCGTGTTTCGATCTTGCCGTGGACGTATCGGAAGAGTCTTGTGTAGAAAGAAGTAGCGAGATCCAAGCGGAAGACAATCCAGCGCTTTTCGCCGCTCTTGTCGACGACAAGGTACGGAGAGGAAGTGCCGCTAGTATTCACGAGGGCGGTAGAGATCACGAAGTAATGTAAAGCACTTCAGCACGGAGGCGGAATCGAGAGCTGCTTTTCGTGTCAGCAAGTTCGAGTGTCCAGAAGCCAAGAGAGAATGGGGGTGTCTGCTCTTCAGGGCTTCCAGGTAGACAATGCAGCCAATATGCTCTCACACTGAGAACCGAGTTCTTTCGCAAAGCTGTACTGTGCTTAGGCTGAACTCTAGCTCTCGTATTTATCTTGCTGCATCTATTCGCGCCACTGGGCGATCTCCTCATGCTGCCAGTACTCTCCTGTCTTGCCGGCGAGGTCGTGCAATGCGAGCATACCAGGCGTCTATGCACCTTCATCCGCGCTCTTTCTACCTCCACCACGCGTCATGTCTGTCTTGACATAACCAGGGCAACACGCATTGATCAAGACGTTCTTGCTCTTCGCGTCCTTATCCAGTGCTAGCGACTTCGTGAAAGCTGTAACTCCAGCTTTACAAGTAGCGTATGCCATCGACGAGAAGCCAGCGCCTTTCTCTTGTCCTGCGTCGACGACTTTCTGCAATCTTTGATGCGGAATGGGCCAGACTTGAGTGGAGACTTGGGGTATTCGAGGGCCAGGTCGCGTAGTGGGAGCTATATATCAGCGCAAGGTAGACGCATGAAAGAGTGATTGCAATGCTGTACCAATAGCCTCTAGACTGTACCGCCATGGTGAAGATTGTGAATCCAAGGGCATGGCATCTTCTGCTTATTGTACAACACTTGTCTGCCTCTGAGGCTTCCATCAAATGCCATCAATATTTGCTGGCTGCCGCCCCATCGCACCTCTCCTCCTGTATATGCGCAATGACGACTGCCACCCACGCGTGTTGCACACCAGCCCTTTCCTTGTTATCGACCAAACGACCTCAGCTGCCGTGCAGAATCAGGTTCACTTGACTGGACCAGCTCGAGCAGGCCACGTACCCTATTGACTCCGCCACCACCATTCTCATTTCATACTTCATCTCCACCATTGCTCCTCCGTGAATGTCGATAGACGATTCCGGCTTTCCGCTGGACGCCCTGAAGAAGCGTACTACCTTTCCCAGATCCATCAGCGAGCTTGTTACGACTCAGTTGGTACCAGGCACCATGGCCAAGAGTCGGGCGCTGCACACCAATATGGGTGTGGACTATATTGTAGTCTACACATTCCCTCCTTCAGGTAACTTCTCAATGATATGTTGTGGCTGTTGGCCGCTCACAATGCGTGATAGAAAAGGCCAAGGCTGCCGCAGGATTCGAGAAGCTATGCCAGAAGCTCTCTTCCGTTGGCCTTGCCACTGAAGTGCGAAACGGAGAAGGCAGCAGCATCCTCGTTTTCGTCAAGGTCGCCAGCGATGAGCACATGTTTGCCGAAGTCTATCGAAGTCGCGTCAAGGATTGGATCCATGGCGTCCGAGCAGGGGAGCCAGCTCAAGACGTTCGAGCATCTCTCGAGCAGGACCCATTGACCGATGCTGAGAGGCTTCGTATAATCTACCAGATGATCACCAACTACGAGGAAGAAGGCGGAGCTGGCATTAGAGCCAAGTCTCCAGAATGGGAATATGTGCAGAGCATTTTCTCACTTCACGACCACACCTTCAACAAACACTGGATCAAGAAGTGGGCCACGGAATACACCATCAAGACGGAAGACCTAGATGAGATCCGCGACAGATTTGGCGAGAAGGTTGCATTCTACTTTGCCTTCGAACAGACATACTTCAACTTCCTGCTCTTCCCTACCGGCTTCGGGCTTATCGCATATTTGTTCCTGGGTTCCTTCAGCCCGATCTACGCTGCCGTTCTCTGCCTTTGGTCGACCATATTTGTGGAATGGTGGCGACATCAAGAGCGTGATCTCTCCATAAGATGGGGAGTACGTGGCGTCAGCAATATCGAAAGCAAGAGGCACCAATTTGTTGCAACACAGGAAGTCGAAGACCCCGCTACCGGAGAGACGCAGAAGATCTTCCCATGGACCGAACGACTGAAGCGCCAAGCCCTGCAGGTGCCGTTTGCCATCGCAGCAGTTCTGGTCCTTGGTAGTCTCATAGTCCTCTGCTTTGCCATCGAGATCTTCATTGGAGAGATCTATGACGGACCCGGCAAATCGATTCTGACATTCACGCCTACGGTCATCTTGACGACTTGCTTGCCGTTGCTTACTGGAGCAATGTCAGACCTGGCAAAGCGCTTGAATGACTACGAAAACTACGAGACGGACTCTCAATACATTCGATCGCACACTGGCAAGCTCTTTGTCCTTGACTTCATCACCTCATACATGGGCATCATCTTGACAGCTTTCGTCTACGTCCCATTTGGTGCCGTTCTCGTGCCATACCTTGACGTCTTCAGCCGCATCTTCGTATCGGATGAAGGCCGCCTCAAGACTGCGAAGAATGGAGGTCATTATACAATCAATCCGGATCGGCTTCGCAAGCAGGTCATCTATTTCGCCGTGACAGCATCCATCGTGAACTTTGCCATGGAAGTGGTCGTTCCCTACCTCAAGCGGCAAGGCTTCCTCAAGTTCAAGGAAATGCGAGCCAACAAAGCCGAACCATCTCCAGCTACAGATGATCCCGCCGAAGAAAAGGAGTTTCTCGATCGCGTCCGCAGTGAAGCAGAACTCCCAACCTACGATGTTTACACAGACTTGCGTGAAATGATCATTCAGTTTGGATACCTCAGCCTCTTCTCCGTGGTCTGGCCTCTTGTCCCGCTTAGTTACCTGGTCAATAATTGGTTCGAGCTCAGAGCAGATGCTGTCAAGATCTGTGTTGAGATGCAACGTCCTACGCCGTGGAGAGAAGACACGATCGGTCCTTGGCTCGATGCTCTCAGCTTCCTCACTTGGCTGGGAAGCATCACTGCCGCGGCTTTGACATACATGTTCTCAAACGAAGGCGTTGGTCCAGATGGCAGGCCGCATGACATCAAGGGTTGGGGACTATTGCTTTCTATCTTTTTCAGCGAGCACTTGTACCTCATTGTGCATGGCATCGTAAGAAGTGCCATCTCAAAGATCGACTCGCCAGGACGACAGAAAGAGCGCCGCGACAGATTCCTGACCAGACAGAAGCTGGTAAAAGACAGCCTCGAGAAGTTGCCGCCAGTTCCACAGATTGGCGAAGACGACACGCCAGTCACACGCGAGACTCTTGAAGAGGATGCTCGACGTGCTAGTCTGACGAAGAGCACCCCAATCGAACGCTTCTGGTCTCGGCAAAAGGGCTGGCGTGAAGCTGCTCAGATGGGCAAGATTTTCATTGACAAGGCCGTCGATGAGAAGCAGGCTGGCAAAGAAAAGAAGGAGCTCTAGACCACTGATTCTGGACGACGATGACCTACGATTTTGGACCGTTGCTTTAACGCCATGATGAAATAACTTCTAGAGAACTTTGATAGCGAGGCGTTCGAGCAAAACAGCATATAGAAAGGAAAGTAGTCAAGTGCTTAGAGTTCCTCATCGCCAACAAGAGCGCAATGACATAACCCCTCTAGATGGCTTGGCTACTGGGTTCTCTACGTCTTCACTACCAGTGCCGGGAGTCGCAATATTGCCTGTTCAGATTGGGCTGAAGCCTTATTGTCGGCCCTGTTGCCATCGCCCCCCTCAAATGCTATTGATTATCTTTCAGCAGACCACCAACACGCTTGCTATTTCATACCTCGTGGCAGACTGCCCACTTTTCGAAGCTCTCAACGCCGTCATCACGCAGCTCATAAGCGCGGCACTGGCCTCTTTTGCCTGTGCTCAAGCCGAGAGTCCTGCGACAACAATCTGGGGCATCAAAGGCTTGTCTTTTACTTGCGATACAGCAGAGCGCACACGCGATCACAAATTCCCGCTTGATGCTCCTCCGGGCACTTCCTCGGCAAGCTGCGAGGCTGACGGTGTCCCATGGGCTGGCAAGACATTCCGCAATCGCACAGCTACCCCGAGTGCGAACGGCCCTTAATGCAGGCAGAAATGGCGATCAGTTTTGGCATTACAGCTGAGGCTGGGGAGTAAGTGCCACGTCTTGGCCAAGACGAAACATAAATCGGCCTTGATGCTTGCAGCGGTGGACTCTGTTTGCTGGGTTCAATGCGCAGCGCTCAAAACACGGAGTACTATAAGGCGAAGACCATGAAAACTTCTAGTCAATGGCAGACCCAGAGAGGGAAGGACTTTCCCCTCATGCCGCAAATGGTCGCCATTGCCTGAAGTCAATCTATTCCAAAGCTGCGACATGCTCAAATGCAGTGATGCTCGGATGTACTCCAATGGATCCAAGATTGAGATACGAGCAGAAGGCCACTGGCTGCTGAATGAACAATGCCGATTGGAAATATGCAAAGAAGTGTGTTTGGCTAACAAAGGCGTACGGCTGAGTGCCACACTATCGGGATCATAGCAGAGGTCTTCAGCTCTACCAAGCCGTGAAACAATTGGCGGAGTCTCTCATTCGCAAACGGCTCGCCATTCACTTTACTCAGCTTGGCACTTTCGGAGTTCAATTGCTTCTTGTAGAGAAGATTGTCCTGTTGCGTTCCTTCCTTTCCTCTCGTGCGAATCAATCTCGATTGTGGAACGCTGATCGGAGGCATATAGGTAGAGAAATGTCAAACATCTCAAAGATGTCCAGAACCACTGCTTTCGGTGAAGAAATAGATCGCGACTGCAATCATGATCAAGAATATAGCTTTGGTCGCTAGCTTCTTATCAACATGCCTTGCCTACTCGATACACAGGCCCGAAGGATTTGACGATCCGCAACCCAACACCTCATGCTGTGCTATGCTCTCCGCTGCACTTGGCTCAAAGATCTCCTACCCATCGGACTTGACTTACAACGACTCGCTCACAAGCTACTGGTCTGACCGCGAGACTGATGTCAAGCCAAAATGTATCGTTCGCCCTAATCTCGATCAAGACGTCTCACAAGCCGTCAGACTTCTAGCCTCCAACAAGCATTGCAAATTCGCCATCAGAGGCGGCGGACATCTCGGCTGGCCCGAAGCAGCGAACATTCAAGACGGCATCACATTCGACCTCTCATCCTTGGACAGCGTCTCCGTCTCACAGGACAAAACCATCACCACCGTTGGCGGTGGAGCCTATTGGAACCAAGTCTACTCCTATCTCGACACCATGAATCTCAATTGCGCAGGCGGCCGCTACGCTACCGTTGGCGTCGGAGGTCTCACATTGGGAGGAGGAATCAGTTTCTTCTCCCCACGTGTGGGTTGGGTCGCAGATACTGTGGAATCTTTCGACGTTGTGCTTGGCAACGGGCAGCTCGAAGAGGGTGTTTCATCCACAAAGTATCCAGACCTCTTCCGGGCTTTGAAGGGTGGATCGAATAATTTCGGAATCGTGACGTCTCTGAAATTGAAAACGTGGTCTGGAGGGCCTTTCCTGACCGGAACAGTCGAATACGATATATCGCATACCCCAGAGCTCTCCCAAGCCTTTTTGAAGACTGTAGGAACGAAAAAAGAAAATTGGGATCCCTACGCCGCATTTCTACAACAGTATTATTTCGTCAAAGATCCCTCCACCAACGGAACTACGTCAACACGTATCGATAACATCCTAGCCTACACTCAACCTTTTCCCAAAGATGATTCGACTCCAAACTTCTTAAAACCTCTACAAAACGCCGCACCCTCGAAAAGAATCGATCTAGGTGTTCAGCACCTTTCGGAATTCCTCACGAAATTCCAAGACAAAGATTCCACAAAACCTCGTCAAGTCCTCTCAAACCTCTCGTTCCGACAAGATGAAAGCAACTTCATGGAAAAACTCATTTCTCTCTTCGAATCCACCACCAAACTCCTATTCCGAAAAATGTCACACATGTATCTCGTCCTCGTCTTTCAACCAATTCATCCAGTCTTCACATCTCGCGGAAACAACTCTCTCGGCTTCGATCCAGAAGAAGAGGTTCCTTTGGTTAATCTGTGTATTCAAACCTCGTGGGCTGGTGCGGAATTCGATGATTTAGTGGTGAGCACGATTCGGGAAGCGATTGAGAAGGCAAATGAATTGGCTAAGGAATATGGGGTGGACAGCGACTGGTTGTATTTGAATTATTCGGAAGAGTGGCAGGATCCGATTCCTGGGTATGGGGAGGAGGTAGAGATTTTGAGGATGGTGAGTAGGGAGTATGATCCTGAGGGGGTGTTTCAGAGACAAGTGCCTGGAGGGTTTAAACTTTGGTGATGGAGTAGGATGGGAGGTGATGTCAGACATGACAGTGAATCACCGAAATGCTACAGATTTGTGTACTGGCTTGGGGAGGAGCAGTTGCAGATGGTACTTCAGCCTGCGGGAGTCGCGCCGCCTAACTCAATATCGGCTTTGTCCACGAGAGCATCACTGATGAGATCACTTACCAAGATCTTGAATATTGGGACTAGAATAACCACAGGCTGCTGAAGCTGCAGAAGCAGTTCCGGCCCCATTACCATTCGCAGAAGAACCACTCGCTGCACAGAGACCGCCGCTGGGGAAGTTGATGGCGGCAGTGACACCAGGACCCTGGATGAGAGAAAGTCAAACGCTATGCTTTGTACATGTGCTTTGAAATGTACTCACGCATCGTCCATTTCCGATATAGTTATAGTACGATGTTCCTCTAGGAGCAGAGCCATTAGATGCCGCAGCCTCGATGATGGTTGAGTATTTGGAATAGCTGCAGTAGTTCGTCCTAACAACAGAACACTTCTGGTTGAATTGCTTTGGATTGCTGGTATAGAAGAAGAAGGCTGAGTCTTGAAGTTGTTGGGCTTTGACACAGCAGTCGTAGGCAGAAGAGGCGTCAGATCCCTGTATGTGGTTGAGCCGGGTGTCCTCTACTGGGTTGTAGGTATGCGCTCACCTGCTCTGTGAAAATTGCTCCTACAGATCCACAGTTTGCGTCTCCTGTGCCGTCTGAGGCGCAGGCGGCCGCACTACTACCGCTTCCACCAACCGATACAGATACGGCACCACTTCAGACTGCGCCTCCGGAGTAGAGATAACCATTGATCGGGAAGTTCTTGTATTTGCTGGCCATGTTCAATTTGCTCCAGGCAGCATAGAGTTCGCCAGAGGTGGTGCGCTTGTCTAGCTCAGCTGTGGGTTCGACGGCCTGGGTCGGAGTCAGGGTACTGAAGAGTAGGAAGCGGGTTCAATGCATCTCTCTTACATCAGATAGGTCTCTACGACGGAACGTGGAACCAGGAAGGGTGAAGCTGATCGGCTTCCACACGTTCGTTGGATACTGATGAACGTCAGCGATGTGCTTGCTAAGAGTTCAGATGACCTTACAATCCATCCCGCAGATACCAGTGGTGCTACTGTGGCCAAAGCAAGGGCAAAGGTAGAAATACTCTTCATGCCAGGCGAGAGGTTTGAGAGAGAGGATGTGACAATGGATGATGTCGTCTGCCTCCTTTACTCTTATAGACGACTTAGTTTTAGGGGGAAACTAGCCACATGGTTCATTTCTTGACCCGTGAGGCGCGTCAAGTTACCATAGTCGTGGTTGTGATTCGCCTCACAGCACACCTGGCTGAGAGCGCTCGAGGACTGTGAGCGGGCGTGATGCGACTGCGATCCAAGTCAGCACCCTCCTGGACATGGTCCTGTAGTCGTCTGGAATGGCAGCCTGGTGTACACTGGCACTCATGGCGCATGTGAATGATGATGTTCCAGGATAGAACGTCCTCAACCATGGCTTGCATCGGCCGCCGTAAGTTTATCCGCGTGAGGAGTCGTAGCGCATTTACCTCACTCACGCCAAAACTTCGGGCCATCAAGTGGGGCATTTCACGTCCAATCCAAGCCGCGGCATGACAGTCCATCAGTCAGCCCTCTCGCTCTCCCAGGTACACTACCATGCAAGAAACACCATCAAGGTCACCAAGCACAAAGCCATGCACACCATGAATTCCTCCGACATCCCACCCTTCGAAACAACCTTCGCCGTCCCTCTTTCCTGCGAATCCTGCATCAAAGACGTCTCAACCTCCCTCTACAAACTCCCTGGAATCCACAACGTCTCAGCAGACCTCGAATCCCAGCTCATAAGTATAACCGGCAATGCGCCACCTTCAGCAATCGTGAAAGCGATCGAAGATACAGGACGAGATGCGATTTTGAGAGGCAGTGGAAAGAAAGGCGAGGAAGCTGCTGTGTGCATTCTCGAGACTCATGCTAGTCATGTAAGAGATGGAGTAAGGGGTTTGATAAGGATGGTGCAGGTTGGAGATAACTTGACGATTGCGGATGTTACGGTCAAAGGTGTGAAGGCTGGGGAGTATAGGATTACGATTAGGGAGGCGGGGGATATTAGTCGCGGTGCGGCGAGTGCGGGTGGAGTTTGGGATGCGGTTCAGGCGAGGAAGGAGGGGAGACAGGGTGTGAAGGGTGCCTTTGGGACTGTCACGGTCGGACAGAGTGGATTGGGCTCGGTATTCTTGCATCGCCCGGTCAAGATTTGGGAGATGATTGGGAGGAGTTTCGTTGTGACGAGGCAAGAGGAAGGAAAGTTTGAAAAGGACGATGAGGATACGCTTGTTGGCGTCATTGCGAGGAGTGCGGGTGTATGGGATAACGATAAGACCGTGTGCAGCTGTAGTGGAAAGACGGTTTGGGAGGAGAGGAAGGAGCAGAGGGGAAAGGGAATGCTATGAGAGCTCCACGTGTTGCGACAACTGCGACACTGCGTATGGAACTTCAAGCTAGGCCATGGGATCCTAAACACTACCGGATCAACCCTCAGTCTGTGTCGCCTCGTACTGCTTCGAGCTGATATTTCATCCTACCATTCCAGCTTCGATGCGCAGAGCCTGCGGAGCCCTTATTCATTCTACCAACGCATGTCTTTGCATGTCCCATCGCCCACTTTTCGTTGCTCATTGCATAATGCGTCTATTGGCCACACGATGGAACCGGTTAGCCAGGACCAGTCCCGTGTGTCCATCTTCCGCTCTGAGCCTTTCAGCCTGGCCGAAATCCCATTCGCCATTGCCCATCAGATTCAGTCCCCATTCCTCCGCCATTCCACCCATTAAGTCGTCAGAAATCTGCTGTTGATCCCACAGGTAATACTTCTCGATCCGGCACAACTTCATCTCGAAGATCTGTAGACCTTCCTACCCCGTTGGCACCCACTTGAGAGAATCCTTGATGCTGTCGATGACGATAGCCCATTGTACTCATCTGTGCCTGCAGTCGCGGATGGGGTGTGGGACAAAACTACACTGTGTAGCAGCACCTCTTTCAGGCTATCGCTGTGCTGTCCCATGAATTGTTTCAGGAGTGGTGTATTGACCAGGCGTGGACACAGCTTACATCCCACAAGCTCGAATTTCTCAAGACCTGGAAAATTTCCGTAGGTGAGGAATGCGTCGTGCACCTTGGCCACATCACGATACTCCATGAAGCCTGCGCCACCGATATGCAACACAAGGTTGCGAATTGCATTCGCATTCTCGATGATAGACCTGCAGAGCGGTGAGGTCTTACCCATCGATTCGAGCGACTCCGTCTTAGCAGGTGACGGCGAGCTTTCACAATCTGCGGAGCACGTATCCCATTGATTTGGGAATCGAGGTCAGAGGGTTACTTCTCGCCTCCATGGAGACTCTGCCGGAAATACTGTCTTCTCCGAGCTTGAAGTTCCTCAGGTTCATTTGGGAGTCTTGGATGGCTTGGAAGATGGCGAAGGCTTGCTCGTAGGTCTCGGCAGGCCCAATTGCATGCCTGGCTTCGTCCGTCGTCCTGAAAGCATTCTGGCCGTTGGCGACCCTAAATTCGGATATTCGTAGTCGTACCACAGCACAGTAGCGTTCAGGCCTTCGGACTGGATTCTGCCGGTAATGCTGATGCACTTCAGATTTGAAAGTTGTGAGAGGCCATTCCCGAGTGCTCCGGCCACGCTTTTCTCAATCAACGGCTCATCATCGCAAGCCGGCATATAGAAGGGCTCATGCTCCTCCAGAAGCTCCGTATGTGAGGTGGTCCACTGCTTTCGAGCTTCTCTGAGACCACGTGCTGGCCACGGAGCCTCCTTGAACATCTCGAGAGATGTATAGCGCGGATCTTAATTCCCAACTTCGCCCAGTGCCATGGGCAGATACGTTCCTTTCCGGATGTATTGGCTGAAGTACGGCGACACCATGATATGCTGGAAACAGTCTAGCCACACTCGAGTCGAGGAAACGTAGACATTTTCGATGACCTGCCCAACGACTACATGTTCCTCGTGCCTTGGGGACAGTGTCTGAAACTTCAGCTTGTCCCAGGTGCCAAGGCGTGAGGCGATGTCCTGCAAAATTTCGAGCGGCAAGGCGGTGAAGTAGTCGTGTCCAGGGTGGGGAGGCATGCTTGCGGTAGCACCGTATTGGCCTGCGACATTGTCCTCCAGTAAGAAGCGGCGACTCGAGGCGACAGTGAGATATCTGCGAGAATCTTCCGCCCTGGTCCAAGCTCCCAGCAAACGACCTCACCTACCCTATTGTCGACACAGCAACAATCTCAAAACTCACAATAGGCCAAGTCCCACCACCTATTGTTACCTAGATCGAAACGTCAAGTTCACTCCAGCAGATCCAGGACCTTCAAAAATGATCTTTCCGCTTCTCCAAATTCTCCCACAACGCCCTGAGCGGCAGCGACATCACTTCGGGTCGAACAAAGACAGCCCAACATGGCATTCTGGCACCTCTTTCTCGGTCTCCTCATCAGCACAATCAGTCTCATCGCGTCCATAATTTTCCTGACGACAACGACCAGTGACCGCCTTCGATACTTCTACGTTGCATGGACAACGGTTTCGGCTGCTCTGGTCTGGATCTTGGTTTGCGTGAGCGTGTGTCTTTGGACGAGGAGATGTGAAGGCGCCATGAAGGTGGAGCCGCGAAAAGAGCGTAAGTACAGATCCCCTCGAGGGCAGTGAACGCCTGCTGAAGCAATTACCGCAGGTATTGGCCGCACTGTCTTCGAAGTCTGCTGGCCAAATGGAAGTCAAGGAAGCTTTCACTCCTTCCACCGCGATCGTCCACAAGCACAAGTACCTGGTACGCCTCGGATTCCTTCTCGTATCTTTCATTTCAGCTGGGCTTCGTTCGCTGACATTTTTGCAGCTCCTGCGAAACGCACAAGTACTGCATCGCCCGAATCGTCACCATTTCAACTGGAGTCGGGGAAGTCAAAGCACAATCGCACGTCCTCGCATATTCCATTTCCGCCAACCGTCTACTCTCACTCGCGATACCCTCCCACGCCTTCCGACTCTTCTGCCTCCGGAAATTCTTCGAACTCCAGGATCGCCCTCATCTATCCCGACTCACATGGCTTCTTCCACGATCCAGATCTTACCAAGCCACGTTCGCCCGCGCCTCCCAAGAAACACCCTTGGTGCATCGGCGGCAGGCCTTCGCTCACCTACCCTGACTCGACGAACGACATCTACCACAGTCCGACCCAAGGCCCAAACGTTTCACCCCTCTCCCAGAGCCCGCTCAATCGTCAGTCCGCAGTCTCAGCACTATCGCTGGATACGACATCTCACAAGCAAAGCTGGAGACAGCGAGCGTGATGCGCGCAACACGACCGCGGACCGTCGATGTCACGCCTCCGAAATCGACCCGAGGCAGTAGTATTGGTGGGGCAAAGCGCAATGGCGTTGTGGTAGATGAGGGCGGAAGTCCAAGGAAGGTGGTGTCGGATGGACATGCAGTGGTGGTATGAATTTCCGCTTTCTAAAGGCGCATAGCGACGGCGAGGGCTGCGAGGCACCGGCTGCCAAGCTTCGGCGCAGAATTGCAGGCGTGATGTGGTATCGATGCTGCTTTGAGTTCCTGGGCGTCGGGCAGGTCCGCAAAATCAAGAGCACTCGAGGCACGGCACCTGAGATGATATGCAAGCACTTACCGATCTCATCCCAATCAAAATTCGAGCTGCGAAGACTTGCTTCGTAATCCACTGTGTTCCAATTCCATCTTTGCGCACTCGCCGCAGCAAGATACGCAATGATGAAAAGACCCGCAAGCGGGTGTTGTGCCCGCACGCTCGACTGAAGTCAATTGTGCGAACGATGGCAGTTGAGCATAGCTCTTGCCAAGAACGAAAGATCAATCAAGAAGATCGAAGAATCTGTAAAATGCCCCCAAGGAAAGCCCTCGTTGACGGCGCAAAGCGCTGAGCTCTGTACTGCCAGCGACGCGCTTGCTCAGCCAGCGAACTCCGTGAAACCTGCATGTAAGTGCAATTGCATAGTGAGGAGAAGCAAGCATACAAAGCATAGCCGTACGCGCCACCACTAGTCCAGAGCAGATGCTCCTTCTAGCTGCACCATCGGCACAAGCCCCCCATCTAGTAGTACAGGGTATCTCACGCATATCAGCCTTCGAGGCAGACCCAGAAAACGCCAGTCATCCATACTTCGTGTGCCTCGTTTCGTCGTATGGATGCGCGTCGCTGCATTCGCCTTCAGCCCTTCGATTCCTTCTTCACCTTCTTGCGCGCTTCAGCTTTTTTCAGCTTCTTCTGCTTTCGTTTCTCGATCTTCGATGCTGACGGACCACTTGCAGCAGTACGCTGTGTTGATGCTGCCGCAGCAGAACTGACAATGTCGATGAGCTGCGCCAACAACAGTACTGGTTCAGAGCACTTACCTGCTCGCCGCAGTCTTCTCGGCCTTCTTCTTAGCCTTCGATTTCTTGGGTACCTTGGCTTTAGAAGACGCGTGAGCTACCGGCGGTGTGGTCCTGGAGAAAAGTCAGCTCCAGGTCGCATAGCCAAGCGATTATCGATGGATGCGATGCAGGACAGAGGGACGACGAGTATCACCTGCTGACCAATCTCCGCTCATCGTATAGCCGTATTGGGCGCCATACCCGGTTGGCGGTGGTGGACGTGCTGGCAACGCATGCTGGGGCGGGTATCGTGGCGCAGGAGGCTGGGCGTACTCGTGGTAGGAAGATGTACGAGCTGCAGGCGGCGGAGGCGGTGCGTAGCTGTTATAGTACTGCGCCGGCGGTGGTGGCGGCGGTGAAGTCTGCTGATAGCCGCGGGAGCCCTAAGATACAATGATTAGCTATCTACATCTCAAAAAGCTTCAAAAAAGACAACGACGCAGCGGGCTCCAGAAACGACGGCGGCGGCATGGCTGGCAATCTGCGACGGAGTCAGTAGTGGTGTGAGGCCGCTGGGACCTCACACCGACCGGCGGCCGCTCATGCTTCCATCTCGTCTCCGGAAGCCGGAGTTGCGCTCATAGGCGCAGTGCTGCACAGTCCTTGCGTGAGATCGCCACGCGGAATATTCACGGTGAGCGTCTTCTTGCTCACCGGGGGTGGCGGACCCTTCCGGAAATTGGCCGGTCTGTCGAAGAACGGATCGAGACCAGCCGCCCTTGGCGCAACCTGGCGCTTTGGAGGCGATGCAGTCTTCGCCGGAGGAGGAGCAAAAGCAGGCGATGGGGGAGGCGATGGAGAGGGTGTCGGAGAAGGCCTCGAAGGCCAGGAGGATCTACTCACTTGCTTGTTCAGATCGTGGAGATCGTCGCGCAGGTATTCGAAAGAACTGTAATTTCCGCCCAAAATGCAGCCCAAAACGCTGCGAGTGCTGTTGCCGGAGCCCTTGCGAAGTTGGTCCAGCTCATGCTGAATCATCGAGAATGCGCCTCTGAAGCATTGCAGGACGTTGTCAATCTTGGCTGAGCCCCCGGAAATGTCGTTCTCTGGTCTGTCGGGGTCAATGATGGTAAGTCGGTTCATGTTGATCTGGATACCCATGTTCTGGGACTTATTGAAGTAGCCTGGGGGATTCATCCTGATGCCGGTAGTTCTGATGTCGAGCTTGTTGCCGTAAAGGTCGAAGAAGTCCAGGAGAAGCTCGCCATAGCTAGGTTGAGAGCGGGCTTGGAGGTCAGGCTTCAGTTGCAACATGCTGACAACCAAGCAGATGATTGTGAAACCTCCTATACCGCCGCTATGGACTTCGTTGAGGCCGCGCATAGCAAGGAATTGCTTGATGATAGCTACCAGGACAGGCATTTCTGGGAATTGCTGCTTCCAAGCCAGCAAGGTCGGAATTGTGGTGAGGCCAGAGTCATTCTCGAATGAGATGTCAACCTTGATATTGGTCCTCCTGTCGACGAACTTGATGATAGGAACCTTTGTATTGACCAGTGTGACAACATTGTTGTTCTTGGCCAAGCCAGTCTTGCGGATCTCGCTAGAAAGCTTGTACATTTGACTCTTGGTCTGACAGAAGACTTTGGTACCGTTGCGCATGTACTGACTCGATGTAGCGACGAGGTCCATGTCGGCGTCGGGCAAGTAGAGACCAGAGGCATAGGAGCCAAAGGGTTGGACACAGATCTGCGAGCCTCTGCCTCTGAATCCAGAAATGAAGTAGTCGACGCGCTTCACCAAATCTTCGCGACAATTCTGCTCATAATCCCTCGGTGAGACATAATCGACAAAATCGAGGATTTCCCGGTGCAAGCTGCTTAGAATTTGTTAGCGAAGACGTCGTAGAGTTGGGGGTCACAACTTACTGCAAACCAACGTTTGCTGCGAAATCGTAGCCGCTAGAGGGAGCCCAAGGAGTCGGGTCTGAGTCGCTTATGAGCCAATCGTCAATAATGTGACCAGCGGAGAGGCGCTGTTGCTGTTCAGCACCACGCTTGCGCTTGTTCTTTCCTCCGACATAGTTCAACATGAGCTCTTGATCAGTGGGCATGATCAAGTCATCCGGTGGTGGAGGTGGCGGAATGTCGTCCAGTGGAGCACCGACAAGGTCGTCATCGTTACCCTCCGAAGAGTCATCGTCGTCCTGGTCATCATCCATGTCGAACGAGATGAAATCTGCATTCTCCTTGATAGCATTGGTGCTTGAAGCCTTCTGAGCTGCCTCTACTTTGGCCTTGCGAATGCTCTGCACGATGTCCTTCTTAGGCTGCAGTCCAAGGTCGGTTGGTGGTGCGGCTGAGTAGGGATCTGGGTTCGACCACTTCGGGCGCGCTGCCTCAGAGGCTTGCTCGTCTGCCTTCACGCGCTTCCGTGAAGGGCCTTCCTCACCTGCTTCAGCATCACTGCCATCACCGGAGTTTTCCTCATCGCTAGAAATCACCTCGGCAAACTTCGGCTGGTCGTCGTTGTTCATGCCAACAAGCTGCTCGGGTGTGGTTTCGCGCTCTGTATACTGCAAGATAGCACGCTGGTGTGCAGGCTTCGGGACGAACTTGCGATAACCACCACGGTTGTTCGCGTTCTTAGGACGATCATTGCCGCCACGCTTTGAGCCCTTCGATGGTTGACGTGAAGCTGGCGCGCGCCGTGGTGGCTGTGCATTGGGAAAGCTTGGAGCTGATGAGCCGCCGTGGGCACGGAAACTGAAGTCGGCACGTTGTGGTGGGCGAGTGTTGTCAGCAGCGCCGCGAAAGCTGTAGCCAGACTCGGCGCGAGGATAAGTGTCGTGATTGTCGTTGTAGTTGCGTGGTGGGGAGTTGTCGCGTGCGTAGCGGTCAGGTGGTGGATAGCGGTCATCACGTTTGTCGCGATCGTCGCGATCGTCGTGGGCGCCGCGACGACGCTTTGCATTGGGACGGTAAGAGTCGCCCATGGCTGTCGCTTTCGAGTCCTCGGCGTTGATGTTATTGGGTAAAAGTGGTACTAGTGGGGCGTATGAATGCTGCGTGGTGGCAGCCTGATGCACTGCGACTCCTTGAACGCCGAAAATAAACAGCAAAAGACCCCCCAAAGAGCGTGAGCGTGTGACGAAGTGAAGGTGTCGATGTGAGGTTGGTATGCTAGTTGAAAAGTCGATGCTGCGGCAAGCGTTATTCTGTTCGCGCCTTCCTTGAACGGGACGGAACGGAACGGTCCCGTCGTGCTCACATATACGCATGCGCCATTGTTTCCAGAGGAGAAACTACTGAATGATTCTCTACAGTAATCGCATGTCAAGGCTTCTTACTCACTCGCTATAGGCATCGCCATGTGTACGCTCGTCACATGTGTGCCGCTCATCACATTCACATCACCAAGATGCAATCTCACGCCCTACCATGCACCTCCCCGCTCCGTTGCGCGCCAAGGTAGGACCCGCATGCGAATGCGCCTGCTTGCATCTCATAGACTGCATGCTGTCTTTGAGTCCTCGTCTTTACATTGACCTCGAGATATCGATGATGCCTAACGACACGCGAATAATCAAGGCAAGCTGCCTTTGCGGCTCTAGTGCACATGCTATCAACCTCCCCCAAAGTGCATTCCCGCTGAAAGGCTACATGTGCCATTGCAGCTCATGTAGACATATGACTGGATCTTTGTGTGTCATGGTCGCTTTTCTGCCTGCTTCGTACCAACCAGAGCAGTCGCTCGTGGACAGATGGACAAGCTATGTCTTCTCGAAAAGAATTACGCAGTAAGTCCACACCAAGACCACACGATTCGGCATCATGCTGATGAGGTCCAGGTACTTCTGTCCGACATGTGGCTGCCAAGTGATGACTCGATGCCTCGCTGATGGTGATGATCCGGACTCTCAGATCACATGGGATGTAGCCACAGGCACGTTGGAGCAGCTCGACGATATACTTGAGTGGCAAGGCCACGAACATCTGCAAGACACCTTAGATGGAGGCTTTTCTGATATGCTTACGGAGATCGACGGCAAGGTTCTATCAAGATGGCCAGCACACTTCGGCAAAGGGGAGGTGCTACCAATCCACTGGCAGTCGCCTTCCAGACCGAGAACACAGGCCTCATCAAATGACAAGTTACGTGCGCACTGCAAATGTGGCGGCGTTGAGCTGTATATCTCACGTCCGTCTGCTCGATCAGCTGTGGCGAAGAAAGCGTGGCCAGAATTGCCAAGATCTGAAGACGTCCAGAAAGAAGACATACCTGCTGAGAGTAGCACACATTGGCTGCGAGATAAGCAGACCAAGTTTCTCGTTGGTCTTTGTGCCTGCAACTCATGCCGTTTAGTCACCGGGATGGAGTTCATACCTTGGGCTTTTATTCCCCTCGTCGACCTTTCGCTGGATGCTGATGGCGAAGTACCATTCCCAAACGACTGTCAATTCGGCACGATAAAGTACTATAACTCCTCCGACGGCTGTCATCGATTCTTCTGCAAGGTCTGTGGGGCAACTTGTTTTTGGGACGGCGATGATCGGAAGTATATCAAGGACATTGCTTTTGGCCTTCTTGATGCGCCTGAAGGCACGCGAGCAGAGTCATGGTTCGGATGGCGAACCAATAATTACGGCTTCCGTGACGACACCATCGGTCGAGCCGATAAGTTCACGTTAGCATGCGAACGCGGATTAAAAGCTTGGGAGGCCTCGAGAGAGGGAGATGATCTCAGCGGACCGCCTCATACTCTTGGAGCCTACTGAGCGATCTGTGTTCGACCTGCACCAAGATGTGGGCACCTACCCTCGACTGTCTTTAGCTGGTCCCTATCTCAGCGGTACGAGTCACTTTCCTCGTGTTCATGTCACATCGAATACAAGAATGTATGTGTTGTCGGACAACGCTCATTCTAGCGTGAATGAGCATTTCCATCAGCTTGAAATTAGAAATAGCCTATACAGTCCATACCGACATTCACTTGACCCTGGTTATTACGTTTTGCTTTAACGGATAAGGCAGTTGCGACCGCCAGGTCAAGCGCTGAGCCCTTCCTCATTGGCTCTCCCGCGATGCGGCAATCCATATGCAGGTAAGGCCACAGCTATGTCGTCAACTTCGTGCTGTGCTCGGTGAACCTCACCAAACAAACACATAAATACTGTCAATAACAGAACCACAGATCGCACACTGTCGAAGTCTCGGACCCAGCAAGAGAGGAGAACCTCGTGCAAGAATGTCCTCACCAACATGGCAAACAGCCAACGGCGCCATCCTCCCAAAAAGTAAATCCAATCTCACTCCAGATGGCAACTTCACAATCACCGCTCCGCCCAAAACAGACATCTGGCGTCGCAGTAATGAAGACGATGTCTTCAACGCACCAACAATCTATCAAAAACTCAAGGCTTCAGATTTCAAATCTATACAAGTTACAGTCTTCGCACCTTGGAAAACACAATACGACCAAGGCGGTCTGATTTTAGCTTTTGAACCTCAGCCTGCGTCAAAAGGCAAGCTGCTTCCACAATCATGTCTCAGATCTGTCTAATTCTTTTTCTGACTCTAGAGAGCTCGAACGACGTCGACCCTCGCAAATGGATCAAAGCAGGAATCGAATACTTCGCCCTAAAATCCGTGATCGGAGTTGTAGGCACCGATCGCTTCAGTGATTGGAGTCTGAGTCCCATGTCTCAGGAACATCATCAGAAAGCTACGTTCAAGATGGTGAGAGATGGGACTACCTTGTGGGTTTATGCCGCACAGGAGGGAAGTGAAAAGCTTCTGCCGATGAGGGAGGTCAAGTGGGCGTTTATGGAAGGCAGGGAGGAAAGTGAGATCTGGGTGGGTGTTTATGCTGCTAAGCCAACGCCTGATGAGGGCGAGGATGAGGAGAAGGGAATTGAGGTTAGCTTTTCTGGATTGGAGGTTGAGCGGGAGGGAGAGGAGTAGGGGCTGTGGGTGGGAAGGGATCGAGTTCTTTTGAGTGCGTTGAGATATATGTAGATAACTGCTATGACATTGTTCGTGTTCTCGAGTTGCGGACAAGCATATTGACTACACGCATGAAAGCGATGTTGAACAAAGTGGCGATTTTCGAGTCGTACTGCGGTGCAAGAAAAGAGCATTCGCAGCATCGTACTGGTCTATCCACTTCTAGACTTTATGACAACTTGTTACTTTCAAACGAATGCCAGCACAATGTTGTGAAGCTGTTTCTTGTGCTGTATCATAATGGCATATGCAGACGTGTATACCGAGGCGGCACGTATTCGGCTACCAGGATATCCCAAGGTCGATCGTCGCTAGTCCTCACTGCTGTTCCTAGAACAGCCCAGTGAGATGGTGATCGTTACAAACCCAAGTACATAAGAGAGGAAAAAATGTGCTGTTGGATGCTCCTACAAAGCATCCAATGTGTCACGAAGCTTGCTCGTGCTCCTATGTCACGTGTTTAAGCCTAAGGCTGCTCTTATCTGCAACTTTCATCGAACCACCACTTCCTCCAGTGCATACAATCAATCATGTTCTACATGGAGAGGGCTTCTTCACGGATCCGTCCACTGTCAGCATTCTGAAGTTTAAGGCTCTCTCGAGAGTTCGAGTCGACATACCTGCTTGCTGGCGCCCAAGATTCCGGGAACAGGAGTTGGCTTGGCTGGTTTTCGATATCCAAGAGTCCCGGTCCTTGACCCACGAAGATGTAGTGGTAGATTGGATCCTCACGACGAGTTTTTCCGATGCGAGGAGGTCGTCCACTTATATGCCGTGGCGCCTTTTCATCTACGGCCTGTGGACGAATCTTCGGCTGATACCTATCATTGCAAGTCAGCGTCAGACAATGGAATTGACCACGCCTCAAAACGTACACATCCACATCCAGCCAGATCGTAGACCTTATTGCGCAACTCTACCGACAACTTCATGAACGGAAATGGTTGTCTGCCGCGACTAGGATGATCAGGCTGGGCAGCAGTGAGGCGGTTGAGGTATGTTTTGTGATCCTCGTCCGCTACGTAGCCTTCTTGATCCTCCTCGTAGGACGGCAGAGCCGTGCAAAGGATGTTGAAGTTCGGCAGAGACATTGCGTCTGTCTTGAGAATGATTTGATCTCGGCTTCAGGTGACCTGGGACACTTGGGAATCTTGCTTCGAATGTTCAGTCTGGTGTGCCTGAAAATGTTGAATATCAAAGTCTGACGGGAGCCTCGGCCAAGGCGTGCGTCACTCCTGTCGATGTCCGCACGGACCAAGCGCAAACGCGAGTCTGCTCCACCTCGCACAAGAAACCTTTTTGCGCACACAAATTCTGCCTGCAAACGCCAAAATACTTCTCGCTTCGCCGCGTTCGACATATGGCCGAACAGTCGACGACCACGCTCAGGGAGCGCCTCGTGCGCCTCCCACGAGAGCTTTACGACAGAGTCCACGACGAAGTCTTTAGCATCTCGGGAGTTCGCGCGGGAGGCTATCGTTGCGTGGGCAAGAACTATCGCCCGTCTCCGCTCCTCCATGACAACAGGCAGGCTCAAGCTTGTCACTAGAGAGCGTAGGTACTAGTCTAGTCGCTTCTGTGGACATGTCAAGATTATCGAGAAGTGGCTCGAGTCGCTCTCTGCTGAACAGCGGGAAATGGTCGGCAGAGTCGGGTGCTGGTATACTAAGAAGCGGGTGATCACGCTCCAAACCAACTGCCTCCAGGACAGGTCTCAAGTCATCATCAGGGAGATGAGGTGCAAGGAGCGGTGGCTCAGGGAGATCCCTTGACTTGAGCTTCGCGCTTCAAGGCGAAATTGTCTCTTGTACATGTAATATGTGGCTCGCCGTGGGTTTGACAAGTTACTAACCGGGCTGTGGGTATCTTTAAGCCGATGCAATATTGCACGTGCCGTCGACAAGTACTGGAGCTCGGCGAAATGGCCCTTAACTGCGGCAGTGCGACTTTTACTTATAGTCAGTCCTTCGCATTTGCAAGTCCATCGCTTTTACATTCAGCGTGGTGAATGACTTCAGAGTTTTCCGAATCAGGCTGTCCAGACGTACGAGAGGCAATGCGAAGACGCAAGACACAGAAATTGCACCGGTCCATGACCTGGATTAGAGTGCGCTTTGTGTCTCACAACGGCCAACATTGGAGAGTCCCGGCAGCAATGCCGCCTATAAGCGCGATGGATCCGGTGTTGCTGCCGAGACAGGAAGGTTGTTCTGTAATCAGGCTTGGCTTGTCTTGGTCCTCGCCAATCAGCCGGTAAGGTGACGAGGTGTTTCCGAATGACAAGAAATGCCAATATCAACCACTACGCGACTAGATCGCGGGAACGAGAACACAAGAGATAGCAGACGATGGGGAGACGAGAAATGAATTTCGACCAGTGTACATATGCCTGCCCACCAAGTTCCTCCTGTGAGATGCTCCAAATTCTCTCGAGGCTGTGGCTGAGCTGGCTGCTGTGACATCGGTCCTTGGGTTAAATACAGTATACTGAGCGTACTCGCTCTGTATAGACATTCACGATGCAGCCGAGCTGGACTTCTATGACTGCGATCTTCGCCGCCGCTGCTACCGCAGAGACTTATAGCTGGCCCAAATATGGTGGCCCAAATGGAAATCAACTCTCTCGGCGATTGCAAGACTCGATCACGACCGAAGGGTATGTCAGACCACACTTAGTCTACGTGCTTTGCTAAATGACATAGTTTGATGGACAACCTCCGCGTCCTCGACGAGATTGCCACCTCCAATGGCGGCAACAGGGCATTTGGTCTTCCTGGCTTCGACGCCTCCCGGGACTTCATATTATCGAAGCTTTTCAACTCCAGCGGCTGGAAATCCTGGACGCAAGACTTTCCAGCTTTGTACAATGAGGTTGTGTCGATCACATTACGGGTCGGCGAGACTGACTACTATGTATTCGGGCCGACATATTCCCCAAGCACTTCACAGGAAGGAGTTACAGCACCGCTGGTCCTGGGACCGAACGGTACCGATGCATGCACTGTCGATGGATATTCAGGCTTCGATGTTCAGGATAAGATGGTCCTAGTCCAGCGAGGCACCTGTCCCGACAACACAACTATCGCTGGTCGGATCCGAGCAGCAGCCGCAGCAGGAGCACAAAACGTTATCCTGTACAACAACGTGCCCACGAAGGTCACCGGGGGTACTCTCTCGGCTCCAGACCCAGAAGGCTATGTTGCTAGCGGATTCATCAACCAAGACGACGGAGAAGCTTTGAAAGCCCGACTAGAAGCGGGGGAAGATATAGAGGCCTACTTTCAGCACACCCAGACCATTGAGGAGCTGATCACGCAAAACGTTTTCGCCGAGTCGAAGGGCGGTGATGCTCAGAATGTGATCATGATGGGAGCTCATCTCGACTCTGTCAAAGCAGGTGCTGGAATAAACGACGATGGAAGCGGATCGACACTGCTTCTCGAAATCTTTGAGGGCCTGCAGAGCGAGAAGAACATCCGCAACAAGATCCGCCTTGCTTGGTGGGGAGCAGAGGAGAACGGTCTTGTGGGCTCAAAGTACTACACTGCCAGCATTAACAGCACCGCTGACGCCGACAATCTGCTTCTCTACCTCAACTTCGACATGGTCTCTCGAGGCTACTATGGGGTCTTTGACGGCGATGGAAGTACGCATGGTCTTGCAGGTGCTCCAGGTTCAGACGTAATTGAGAAGCTTTTCGTCGACTACTTCACCAGCAAAGGCATCAATGTAACTGCAGCAGTCTTCACTGGTGGAAGTGACTATGCTTCTTTCATGTCGACGCTGGAGAAGCCAGTAGGAGGACTGCATACTGGCACGGGTGTCGCTCAGGACGATTGCTACCATCAAGCATGTGATACGTACAACAACACCACTCCTAATCAACTCACCACCAATGCTAAAGCTGCTGCGCATGTGCTTGCGATTTTGGCTACGGAAGGGCACGAGATGATTCCGAAAGGAACGGCAAAGGCTGTGAGGAATCTAGAGCTTCATGAGAGAGGGTTTGGCGCTGTGGACGACACGGAGCTGTTCCCATGGACGCTGCTTGATGGCGAAAGACATTTGTGTGGTGGTCACGACGAACAGTAGGAGCTGAGATGATGGTAACAACTGCGATAAGGCCCATGCTCCTTTCATGCATGCATCACCTTACTTCTATGCCCGTCCGGTCTTGATTGGACCGAGAGCGATTGAACGAAAGTCTATCCCGATTGAGTGTTATCATTCCACCAATGTTGGTCCGAAGACTACGCAGATGGTCGAGCCTCGCGTACCTGTATATTCACTCGCGTACCAGAATAACTCAGTCACAGGGATTGTTACAGTCGAGACTCGAGAAGCGGAGATTGCATATAACGCTTTCAATTGCATTGAGAAGTCACGTGCGGGACTTAGACTAGGCATACCATGCTTTCCGCCACCATGACTTGGCTATCTATTCCTTCAATTCACGAGACGCCAGTGCCATATTACAGTCATGAAAGCCTTTCACTTCATCTATCATCTCAGCAGTATCGCTGGTGCCCTGGCTGTAGAGCAAGAAGTCAAGCCCTTGTATGTTGCATATCTACCACATAACCTGCCAGAATTTGTGCTGATTGGAAGACAGGGTACCATTCGTCTACAACGAGATTCCGCTCGGCAAGATTACTCCAAATGGCTGGCTACGAGCCGAAATGGAGACCGAAGCAGCCGGGCTGGCAGGCCATCTCTACGATTTCTATCAATTTGTACACAATTCTTCCTGGCTGGGAGGAACACGAGAGTACAGTGGACTCAATGAAGCCTTCCCATATTGGCTCAATGCACTGGTGCCTTTGGCATACACCTTGAATGATCAGCGACTGAAGAATCAAGTCCATGAGGCGACAGACTATCTGCTGAAGAATATGATCGCTGACGATGGCTGGATCGGACCCGAGAAAGGTGGCCATCGCTTGCTCTGGGCTCGGACTTTGATCCTTTTCGCTTGGACCCCTCTCGTTGATGCCAACAAGACGTATGAAGAACCAATCGTGACTGCTATGCATAATTTCAACGATTTGATGCTCTCTATGTTGAGAAACAATGGAACGGGTCTTGTTAAGCAAGAGGACAGTGTGCTCGATGAAGGATACTTCTTTTGGCATAGGAGTCGTGTTGCAGAGACTATTGTGAGCCTGCAGTGGCTATATGATAAGTACCCCCGTGGCAAAGAGAAGGAATTGCTGGAGAGCATGGACCTGCTACATCATTATGGATATAAGTGGGAAGCATGGTACGTCAACGGCACTTACGCCTTCAAGGATCTGTACGAGCTCGGCGACGACTTCACGGGCGAAAATTTCCACTTCCTGCACGGTGTCAATGTTGGAGAAGCTCTGAAAGCCCCAGCCGTCATCAGGAGGTATACTCACAACGACAGCCTGATTGAGACGAACAGAAATGGCTTTCAATGGTCGATGGACTATCATGGAGCGCCCTCGGGTACCGTCATTGCTGATGAACGACTCGATGGTCTACAGCCATTCTATGGTGCTGAGACGTGTACAGCTGTCGAAGTCATGTTCTCTGCCAGCTGGAGCTATCGCGCCCTGGGCGAGAACTTCTATGCTGATGGAGCTGAGCTCGCTGCATACAATGCTCTCCCTGGAGCCATGACTGGAGACTGGTGGGCGCATGTGTACATGTCTCAGTCGAATCAGCCATTCTCCAAGAACTTGTCTTGGAGTCCATTCTTTGACGTGAACACGATGGGCCAGACTTACGGACTGGAGCCAAATTGTGAGCAATTCGAATGTTGACTGCAGTTTGCGTCGATACTAATGTGCCATAGACCCCTGCTGTACCGTCAATCACCCACAAGGTCTCCCAAAGTTCGTTCAAGCAGCTTACGCTACAGTCGGTGATCGAGGTCTGCTTCATGCACTTCTTGCTCCAGTCTCCGTCACCACAGAGGTCGGGGGTGGCTCGGTGACAGTTACCTGCAATACCAATTATCCATTCGAAGACGCGCTCGTCTACACGGTTCAGGCTCAGCAGCCTTTCGACTTCTACATTCGACAACCGGACTGGGCGAGCGGGTATACACTCTCCTATTCGGCTGCCGAGCACAGCGAGCTATCATTCGATGAAAAGAGTAGCTTGCACAAGATTCCTCTGCCAGCTGGGAACTCGACAGTCATGTACACTATCAGCACAGAGGTCCGACCAAAGCCAAGAGTCAACGATACAGTAGCCGTATATCGCGGTGCACTTCTCTATGCTGCCGAGATCAGGGCGGAGATAAGCACGACTGGACCACACAACTACCGCAATTTTACGCTGTATCCAGATGACTATGCCCCGCCCGAATCAAAGGACTACGTGATGCTCAACGCTTCGGAGTGGAATATAGCCGTTGATCCGACCACGATAAGATACCACGCACGTCCTGAGACGGCGGTCGCTGACGGAGACGTCCCTAAGATACAGCCATTGCCATCACCAATCTTTGCTGCTGAGGCTGCGCCGATGTACATGACCGTGAAAGCATGCTTGATAGAATGGCCGCTGCTGAACCAGAGTACACCAGATGGACCTATACCGTTACAGGAAAGGGCTTGCCAAGGCGAGGTGTTTGATGCAAAGCTGATTCCTTATGGCAGTGCCAAGTTGCGCATGACAGAGTTACCAGTGATTGATCTAGGCGGCAAGCAATGAATTAGAGCCTTTTGCCAAATTTAGAAGGAGCAGACGTTCGACTTGATGCCCGACAGCCTTTGTGCGTCGTTGTACGCACACAGCTAACACGACTTATTGTCTTCCTGAGATGCTTATTACGGGCAGTAAGTTGCCAAGGTAACCCAACTAGCGGATACAGTACGCAGCGCGTTTGAGTCGGCATTTCGACTTGCCAAGGTCCTCTCCTGGTATGCTCTATGTCATCATGCATAGAGTGTCAAGCAGACTTGACTTTGAGCTCAACGCTCATGTGGGTTCTTATGACACACGACCACTGCGTATTCTAGAGAATCAGGGTCCCTCATTCATCACGCAAAGTATATCAGATGAGATTGAATTTGCCATCGACGGTATAAAGACTAGAGGACCATATGTCAAGCAGCCTTGTTCCACAGCCGTGAGGAGGGAGGAGGGGCAAAACATTGGGCAAGCATCTGGACCCCAGTCGCGAGCTGACATGACTGGTGCGAGTTATCCGTTATCGTGCTGAGTTCATCTCGGCTCGTGGCCTCGTGGCATGGCTCATCGTATTCCGTCATTCTCTCCAGGCTCTTCTTAGCCGAGTCTGGTTCTACGAATGTACAGAGTCTACAGACTAAGTTCTTCAGTAGTATCGACCACGGCGCCGAGCCCAACGCACCGGGATCATTTGTGACCTAGGCTTCCCCACGGCTCTTGCACGGCTCTTATTAGTTCTTCAGTCCTTCTCCAGGGAGAAGCAAGTTGTCAGGAGCCATCACAGGCCGACAAGACGATGATTTTCAAATCTCCAATCCCCCTGCACTCACTAGCAAGCGAGACACCTCTGCGTACTGGTATGCTCGTGTTCGCGCCGGGTTCAATATGCTGGCGTGGAACCACAGCATGCTTGCTTCACGCAAAGAACCACTCTTTGTCGCGCCTCGGTGACCATTGAGGAGTGGAATCAGGCGGATTGTTGATGCTCGCCACAAGCGAAACCTGTCATGTCTTGGGAGACGTCGTTGTCGATGCGTCCACTATCATCGGCTTCGAAATATACGACTGTTCTACCCCTCAGTCCACCCTTGCAAAGAGGTCCAACGAACGCCAGACCCTCTGCACTTGGCACATGACCACGGTTCTCTCGAGATACACGGGCTAGCAGCTGGGAATGAAGTGTAGGGTGTTCTATTGAGCCAATCGAGCAATCCGATAACTAGAAACATCGAGCGATCAGATAACTAGAAACAAGCAGAAAAGTGAGCAAGCGCGAGCCAGCGCGAATTCTCACCAGTAGCTGCATACAGGACTCGACCGGTATCTCTAAATGCATTCTCGTCGAGACTCAGAGCGATCACCGTCGATCGCTCACGATCGTGAGGCCACGAGACGAACCATTGAGCAAGCATCTCCGCATGGTAGCATGCTTGGAGAGCATCCCAATGCTGGAATGAACCTGGGCATATGCCTGCATGGCAGAAGTCAAAATCTGATAGCACGAGAAGCGAGATAGAACATCGACAAGGCCGTCAGCAGTGCCTTCTTGAGTATCGACTCGGCAAAAGGTAGTATACTCATTTGCGGTAAGCGAGGTGGCCGTCGCCCTCAGAACCGAGCATCGATCTTGATCATGAAGTGACTGGAGCGACACTTGTTCGAAAGAGAAAAGTTGAACTTCGGCCTCGTCACCACCTGATTCACTGCGAAAGTAGTCGAGCACGGGCGCAAACAAGGTAGCCACGCTCCATCTGTTTCAGAAGTCTGGTTGACCTCAGCACGCAAAGTACGAGCACTGTGATGATCATTCTGCAATCGCGCACATCGCACCCCAGCGCAAAACGATCAGCAGAGGATGGACATGCAACGGGAACCGCAGTCATCGTCACGAGCATCACCTTTACCGCAATTGCGGCCCTACTCACGGCCTTACGCGTCTACACCAGGATCAAGATCTCTAAGAATGCTGGTATAGACGACTGGCTCGTCATCGCATGCGTGGTTCGTAATGTCAATTCGCTGAGAAGAGCAGTCACTAAAATGAACCACAAAGCTCATCTCAACTGGTGTCACCATCACCATGAGCGAAGAAGGTACGTTTCATGCGTGAGTTCAGATTGACCACCGCAGCTGACGCACAATAGTGCAATATGGCATGGGAAAACACTTCTCAACACTACCCGAAGAAAGCAAAATCGTCATGAATAAATGGTTCTGGGCCTCGACGTGGAATTATGCTCTTGGACTCGGGGTGGTCAAGTTGTCCATCCTCTTCCAGTACCTCCGCTTCATCCCAATGCGTTCTTACCGAGTCGCATGCTATGTGTTGATGGCCCTCAATGCGGCTTGCACATTGTTCGGCTTTTTCGGCTGCTTCTTCATGTGCACTCCGATCGACGACTTTTGGCGAAAACCTTCGGGCGAGGGCAACTGTCTGGACAGGACGACCATCTGGTACACTATGGCTGGAGGCAATATGTTCAACGACATTGTGATTACAATACTGCCAATTCCACCGCTAAGTAAATTGAACTTTCCGCGACTTCAGAAGGTTATTCTGATGGTGATCTTCGGCGTGGGAGGTATCACTTGCATCATGTCGATCTTGCGTTTGCCTGCACTCCACAAGATATCTGAGTCCCTCGATCCTTCTTGGAACAACCCAGCAGCATCCATCTGGTCGTCCATGGAGTTGAACATCAGCATCATTACCTGCGTAAGTACACAAGGCGCGGCAAAGAACATTCGCTGACCATAACAGAACATACCCACATTAAAAGGTCTCATGTCACGACTGTTCCCAGCAATGGCATTCGGCGACAGCTACATGCGTACGCGATCGAACCAAATACCTCCCATCAGCTTCACCAACGGCAGCTCGAGTGGAGGTCGAACGCTAAGAGATAGCATGCATGCAGAGAAAGCCAGGTTGGCCGCTCAAGAGCTGGAGCTTCGGATACAGCAGAGTCGCACGCCGATTCTCAAAGAGTCAGGGTTCAGTTCCATACCGAGCACGCCAATAAGTCCTTTGAGCCCAGATTTTGATCTGGTCGGAAACAGGAGATCGAGGTTTGCGCCTGACAGGAGACCATGAGTACCACGGTTGTCCCGACTTTAATGTTACTTTACAGACCCATCGGAATGATGCGTGCCATGGGCGTCGCAGCAGATTGGGACAGTTCACAGTTGTGCCTTTTCCTAAGTAGCCCGAATCAAGTTTGGCACTTGAATGGAACGGTACGTCCTACTTATGACAACGCCGAAAGTCATCAAGTTTCCGTCAAATTGAGCTCCATCACGCCTGCCTCTCACGTTTCCCGTGAACAGCATGGCAAATGCTCCTCTTGTCAACAACTTTGAGCAGTGCAGATAACTCTCTTCCATTCAGGCGGATAGTCGCCAAGCGAGGCAAAAAAATTACTCCTTTGAGAATTTGCTTCATTTGGCAGGTCCACTCAGAGATTTAAGGCAGCTCGACAACGGACAAAACCAGCCTTCGACATTAATCACTTCGCAAAGCGTCGCACGAGCATCTCATTAGACCGCCTAATCGCATACCCCGAAGAGGCCGCCGGCAGCCTTGACATAAATTCCACACCCGGCGGCCACATGGTCAACAAACCCTGTCGAAGCTTCTCTACCAACAGAACGGCCACAACAAAGAAGTTGGTGCTTACCTTCGGCAGAAACAACGCGCGGTAACTATTCGCATTCATTCCGACCTTCCAGAGAAAATGTCAGGAACACTTCCGATCGCAGGCCCAGAACGGTGCGAGCCCGGCTCTGTGAACATTCCCAAAGCCGTCTATCCTCCCAACCCACGGTTCACGCCAAGCCAAGCTCAAGTCGACCAGGTCGCCGACGACATCATCCGTGGACTGAACAATGCAATTGTCAACAATGATCGCCAGAGACTTGCAGACTTGTTCCTCGAAGAAGCCTACTGGCGAGACCACCTCGCAATCACCTGGGACCTCAGAACAATCAAAGGAAGAAACGAAATCGCTTCTTTCTACTCCGAACACCCGCACCTCAAAGCAATCACAATAGATCGTGCTTCGGAACTTCAAGCTCCGCACTATGACTTTCTGGACGGTGTTGCAGAGCCGAAAGGTATAATTTTCTTGATCACTTTCCGCTCTTCGCTTGGCACTGGTAGAGGCGTAGTACGCCTTGCAGATGGAGGTGATGGTTGGAAGATCTGGACGATTGGCTTCACATTAGAGAGTCTGCCTAATAGACCGGAGCCGATAGGACAAAATCGACCGCAAGGGGTGCAGCATGGAGATTTGAAGGGGAGGAAGAGTTGGCTGCAACGACGATGTGAGGAGCAGGAGTTCCAAGATCGTGACCCGGTTGTGCTTGTGGTTGGTAAGTTGCACGCACGTCAGACAAAAGGGTCCATGTATTGACATGAATTTGTTCAAAGGTGCCGGCCAAGCAGGCCTCACAATCTCAGCCCGCCTCCGAATGCTAGGCATGGATACTCTCGTCATCGATACCAATGCTCGCGTTGGCGATAGCTGGAGAAAACGCTACGAACAATTAGTCCTGCACGATCCAGTCTGGTACGACCACCTACCATATGTCCCGTTCCCCAAGCATTGGCCAATCTTCAGCCCCAAAGACAAAATTGCAGACTGGTTCGAAGGGTACGCCAAAACCATGGAATTGAATGTGTGGACAAGCACAGAACTTCGCTCTGCGAAATACGATGACACCCTTGCACGCTGGACCGTCGACCTCCAACGACACACCACCGACCATCGCACGCTCCATCCTCGACACATCGTGATGTGCACCGGCCATTCCGGCAAGTCGAACTTCCCACCCATCCCAGGCATGCAAAACTTCCAAGGCTCACTCCTCTGCCACTCCTCCGACTTCCCAGGTGCCAAAGAACTACCCAAAGATACTGCTATCCCGAAAGCCCTCGTCATCGGCGCCTGCAATTCAGCTCACGATGTCGCTCACGATTACTGTGAAAAAGGTTACTACGTTACCCTCATTCAACGCTCGTCAACATCCGTCGTTTCCTCGAATTCGATCACGGAGATAGGATTGAAAGGCGTGTACGACGAATCTCCCTCCTGTCCGCCGGTCGAAGAGGCAGATCTTTGTTGTTGGGCCGGTATGCCGTCCGAGGTATTGAAGGCACAGCAAGTCCGAGTTTTCGCGAAGCAGAATGAGAATGATCAGGAGCTTTTGAGGGGGTTGGAACAGGTGGGTTTCAAGCTTGATAAGGGGCCGAGTGATGCTGGGATTATGCTCAAATATTTCCAACGAGGAGGAGGATACTATCTCAACGTCGGAGCTTCAGAACTCATCGTCGCTGGGAAGATCAAAATCAAGCAAGGTTCAAATATCGTTGAGGTCCTCGAGCATGGCCTCAGATTCGCGGATGGAAGCGTTCTAGAAGGCGATGAAATTGTTTTTGCTACAGGGTATCAGAACATGCGCAGCCGAGCTCGAGAAGTACTAGGAGATGAAGCTGCTGATCGAATTGGTGATGTTTGGGGGTTTGATCAAGAGGGAGAGTTTCGAGTGATGTATCAGAGGTCTGGACATGCTGGAGTTTGGTTCCATGGTGGCAATCTGGCGATGTGCCGATACTTTTCCAGGTTGCTTGCTTTGCAGATTGCGGCGATCGAGCTTGGATTGGCCAGAAGAGATACTACGGAGGCATGGCGTACTGCTTCCTCATGCGCTGCTTGGAGTCAGAAGATGAGTAGTAGGGTGTGAAGGTGTATGGATGATGTTGGGGAGCAAGCGTGCTTTTGCCTCACAAAACCTCATTACAGATGATGTAGTTCCGTGGCTTTGATGCCAAGCGAGCAACTTGATTGTTTTATTCTGTCACACTCGAATCTTGGTGAATATGTGGTGTAACATGCAGAGGGAAAACAAGGGGATAGCAGTGCAGCATGTGGAGGCGATAGGCGATGCGATGATGAAAGAGCTGTGCCGACGACTCGTGGACTGCCAGCCACTGCATCATGCCGCCGACGAGGCATTGGACTTGGAGAGAGTCCTTCTCCACATGCTGCGGAGTGCATTGCATGATTCGCTGGTGGCAAGTCGGCCGGCAAAGCCAAAGCGAGTGAATGTTGAAGACAGACTGTAGCAACTGTACTTGTACCCCCCTTCCCCGTGCCTGGATCGTGTATCTTTAATCAGCGCGCGGCGGTGTGGCAGCCCTGACAGACACTCTGCAAGCCATTCAGCCATTCTTCACACCTCACCGTCACCACGTCACCGGCACCGGCACCGGCACCGGCACTGGCACTGGCACTGGCACTGCCTGCGCTGTCCCGCTCGAGCTGCGTGCGTGTATGGTGAATGCGCCAGAGTCCAGACTCCAGACCAGTAGCATCCCGTCGCCCACCGCACTCGTCATCGCGACGACTCGCGACCAACGGCAGTGCACCGCCGCCGGCCGCCTGCATCGAAGCCAACTGCTGAATCGCTCACCGCCCCGCCCCGCCCCGCCCCGCCTGCCTCTCTACCATGAACAACGGCAGCGAAAGTCTCAAGAAAGCCGCCATCAACAAGGCCAAGGGACTCGCCAACGCCGCCACGCCTTCCATATCCTCCTCCTCCAACGGCAGCAACAACAACAATAGCAACGGCAAGAAGAGGAGGAAGAATGAGCTCAAGCCCATCATAACCAGTGAGCAGCAACAGAGGTGAGTTTGCGCGCGCCGTCCTGACCATTTTCGCACACTGTGTTATATTGCCCATAACTGCTGGCTGGTGCATTGCGGCGCGCGGGTGTCTCCTGTCTCGCATGCCTGCTCATGCCACCGTTCTTGCTTTGCCCGCATCTCACATCATCTCGACACCCACGCTGAACCTGAACCTGAACGAACCTCCCCCGCCGAGACCCGAGACTTTCTCAGGCCTCGAACTCCGCCACCACCACCACCACTAGCACCAGTCTCACATTCCATCTTCACTCAACTCACTGCCCGCCAAACATGCACGTTGCTGCCAATACAATGTTCCGTGCGCCCAGACTCCGCCGCTCATAATGCTGATCCCCAATGCGCGCAGTGCCCAGGGCAACCAGTCACCGCTCAACCACCAAAAGGCCCAGTACGGCCACGACCTACACGAATCGCCCTCAGACTCCGAGTCCTCCGGCGGTGAGGCCACCGAAAACACGGCGGACGAAGAGGACTCCGAGGACTACTGCAAGGGTGGTTACCACCCGGTGCAAGTAGGCGAACAATACAAGGATGGCAAGTACACCATAGTGCGCAAGCTCGGTTGGGGCCACTTCAGCACCGTCTGGCTATCCAAAGACAATACCACCGGCAAGCATGTCGCCCTCAAGGTCGTCCGCTCTGCCGCCCACTACACCGAGACCGCCCTCGATGAGATCAAGCTCCTGAACAAGGTCGTCGAGGCCAACAAGGACCACCCGGGCAGAGCACACGTTGTGAGCTTGCTGGACTCTTTTTCCCACAAAGGCCCGCACGGCATGCACGTGTGCATGGTCTTCGAGGTGCTGGGCGAGAACCTCCTCGGCTTGATCAAGCGGTGGAATCATCGAGGTATCCCTATGCCTCTCGTCAAACAAATCACGAAACAGGTCCTTCTGGGACTCGATTACCTGCACCGCGAATGTGGCATTATTCATACGGATCTCAAACCCGAGAACGTTCTCATCGAAATCGGGGACGTGGAACAAATTGTCAAGACGTACGTTAAGGAGGACAGTCTGAACAAG
The DNA here is from genome assembly GCA_001578225.1 of Pseudocercospora musae. NCBI lineage: Eukaryota > Fungi > Ascomycota > Dothideomycetes > Mycosphaerellales > Mycosphaerellaceae > Pseudocercospora > Pseudocercospora musae. The sequence goes on along the minus strand of LFZO01000011.1, from coordinate 160,757 downwards.
GAAGACCACCGCAACGGCCGCCGTAGGAGGCGAACCCTCATCACTGGCTCGCAACCACTGCCCTCGCCCCTCAACGCTAGCTTTTCGCAGAGCGATCTCTCCAACTTCCCCGGAAGCACCCAAAGTCTCAACAAGATCGTCAGTGATAGGAAAGGTAATGAGAAACCGCCGATGAGCGGCGTGTCGCCCACCGGAGACGATGGTGCTGAGATGAGTGGTGCTGTAGGATCCCACACCTCGCCTCCGAAATCCATGCTCGAACAACTCGGCCTCAGACCAGACGACGGCACAGCAGACGCCCAGAAGGAGCGAGAAAAGACGGCGTAAGTCATAGGGAGATGAACATATCTACAATGCTGAACATGAGACTGATGCCAGGCGCAGCGACATCCTCGCGAATAACGTGTCCAACATGGACCTCGACAAGACCACTCACGTCAAGCCAGCCGCCATGGACGGCGACGGCATTGACATCATTTCTGTCAAGATTGCAGACTTGGGTAATGCATGCTGGGTGGGGCATCACTTTACGAATGACATTCAAACGAGACAGTATCGATCGCCGGAGGTTATTCTCGGTGCGAAATGGGGTGCCAGCACGGATGTGTGGAGTATGGCTTGCATGGTAAGATGGAGGACGGTCCTCGGCTGCAAAGTCGCGTGCAGCATCAGCTGACTCGCTCATTGCAGGTTTTCGAGCTAATCACGGGCGACTATCTCTTTGATCCGCAATCAGGCACGAAGTACGGCAAGGACGACGACCACATTGCCCAGATCATAGAATTGCTGGGTACATTTCCTAAAAGCTTGTGCATTTCGGGCAAATGGTCACAGGAGATTTTCAATAGGAAAGGAGAGCTGCGCAACATTCACAGACTGAGGCATTGGGCCTTGCCGGATGTGCTGCGGGAGAAATACCACTTTTCGGTGGAGGAAAGCAAGAGGATCGCGGATTTCCTTCTCCCGATGTTGGAACTGCAGCCGGCAGAACGAGCCAACGCAGGCGGCATGGCGAATCACCCCTTCTTGGATGAAACAAAGGGCATGGATCGCGTCAAGCTGCCAGTGGAAGTGGGGAGCAAAGGCGATGGAATCGAAGGTTGGTCTACAGAGATCAAGAAGGTGCGGTAGGATGCGCACGGGTGCGAGAATCTGGGAGGTCTGTGGCGGCGGTGCATCCATTGCTCTTTGCGCCACAATCAGATGGATTATCTGAAGGAAGGGCTCACATTCGTGCCGGGACTGGCATTGTGGTGGAGGAAGCCAAGGAAGGCGCTGGATTCGTGATGAAACTCGAAGCCTGCGCATCTTTGGGAGCTCGATTACTACTACTACCGGGTCTCTACCTCGAGACCGTCCACGGCCACAGCAGGCAGCGCATCGAGCGCGGACCATCGTTCGATTCTGGCGAGCGGGCCATCAACCACGAGACCACTATTGAGATAATGCGCTGATGAGCTGTAACGATGTCTATATGATGCATTCACCACCACAAAACACACATTCTCTTAAAATAAAACCACGACTTTTGGTGCAACGAAGTGTAATCAGATAGAAGCAACACGCATATTTGAAGCATATGACAAACAGTGTCCGTTGGACAACCAAGAGAGAAGTCGTTCAGATGCACGTGATCGTCGTTTGGCTTCGTTCTCCTGGCGATCTTCTCCCGCGGAATTCTGGTGTTGAATCGACCGTCGGTTTCACATTGTCGCCGCAAGCTTCAAGGCCAGGCTGGTGAAGCAGTGCCATGATACATGGTCAGTAATACAGACACGCGCATTGATTGCAACAGGTCGGCCAACAAGTGATTTTGTTATTTTTGATCCATGATCCATCGTCAGATTCAGAGTTTCAATCTCGGGAAGCAGCGGGCAGCCCCGTTGTGGCGGAAGCGCTAGTTCTAGCTCGGACCCTTCAAAAATCGTAAGATGCAGAGCACGCAGCACGCCAGCGCCAAAGAACCGTCTTTCGTTTCGAAACATGATCTCTGCCTCACCATAGACACTCTGCCTCACCACCACACCAATACCCATTGGCCCCGGCCCCCGCGGCGACAAAGACACCCATCATGTCGCTCACCCTCGGAATGGACTACTTGTTGTACGTACCTTCCTCGCTACCAGCTTCGCCTTCCGCTTTCTTCGGCCTTCCTGCATCACTGGTGTCGAGCTCGCCTCAACAATGCCTCAGACTGCATACGCGCGATGCACCCACAACGACACCTATAAAACCCTTTGACTGAGCACCAGACTGATGAAATCATACAGCCAAAATGCGACGGCCTCGTCCATTGCCGACGCAATGCTTCCCCATACACAAAATCCCTACTGGCACGAATTCGCCGAGATCTCGAAATCCAATGACGCCTTAAATTACTTTGAACGCTTGTGGGCAGCGTGGTATGCGTTCATGGGCAATGATGTCCTCGCGACGGGCATCATGAGCTTTGTCATGCATGAGGTGGTATACTTCGGGCGTAGTCTGCCGTGGATTGTCATCGACCAAATACCTGCCTTTAACAAGTACAAGATCCAGAACGTATGTTGCCGGCAAGCACGATGGGACCATACTGGATATTGACAGCTTTCACAGCAAAAGATCCCATCAACGAAGGAGCAATGGGACTGCGCCATGCTTGTGCTTCTCGCCCACTTCACAGTCGAGCTCCCACAGATCTGGCTCTTCCACCCAATGGCTCAATTTTTTGGCCTCCAGACCACCGTTCCATTTCCCTCGCTCTGGACCATGGCCTACCAGATCGCAATCTTCTTTGTGTTCGAGGACGCCTGGCACTACTGGATGCATCGCGCCATGCACTGGGGACCAATATACAAGAACATCCACAAGATACACCACCAATACTCAGCACCTTTCGGTCTTGCCGCCGAATACGCATCGCCTATCGAAGTCATGGTTCTTGGCTTCGGCACGGTCGGCGTACCAATCGTGTGGTGCGCCATCTCCAAGAACCTTCACATCCTGACCATGTATATCTGGATCGTCCTCCGCCTCTTCCAAGCAATCGACGCACACTCTGGCTACGACTTCCCATGGAGCTTACACCACTTCCTCCCCTTCTGGGCCGGCGCCGAGCACCACGATGTGCACCACGAGAAATTCGTCGGCAACTACGCCAGCTCTTTCCGATGGTGGGACTACGTTCTCGACACCGAAAGCGGTCCAGAGGCTACAAAGCGAAGACGCGAGAGGAAGCTTGCAAAGCTGAAGAAGGCGCAAGGCAAGGCACAATAGAGGGGCTGATCGCAAAAAGCTGGGGCGTGATTTACAGAAGCGTTTGATTCGAAACGACACTCGACGGCCGGTGATCGGATTAGGCTTGGGCTTGGTTATGCATTGCGGTGGTGTTCTGGCGTTTTCATCGCGCAAACAATACGCTGGCCGGAGAGGTATGAAATGGGTGATGTAGATTGTAAATATTCGCGACAACAGGATTCTCGGCCTGCTTGATCGGTTGTCTGGGGCGGTTGTTGAGATGTCTGTGTGAAGTGTTGCTTTATGAGCAAGAAGTATCATGAAGCTCCTTTGAGCGTAGAGAGTCAGAATTTCGCGGTATAGAGAGAGGCTGACGCGCAACTTTTGACGACATACGTTTGCCCTTCGTGTAATGTTTGCTGCTCCAGAGTTTTGCTGACACGTGGCAAAGCATGTGCACTCGGCACTCTTGCGAGAGCTTCCAATCCAATCTTGTAAATAGGAGAAGTCGGTCTTGGGTTTCCCACGCGCATTGCATCTTCCGATGACACCATGCATGCGCGCACGCCGGACTCACGGTTTGGGCGTGGCGAAACAGGTCTAGACCATGAGCAGAAGAAGGTGGCTTTCCGCAACTGATGGTCACCGAGCCATGCATGGACGGTTAAGTACACAGCATGACCGGCGCGGCGCGGCGCGGCGCAGCTGGCAACCACGAGTTGAAATATTCTTTCAACCTTGCTTTACTACAGCGTTCGCATCATCTGTCGATGTCTTTCCACCAGGCAAATGGTTGTTGTGCTGCACACAGTCATGCACGCTACCTTTCGCACATCTTCCACAACATTCGTCGTCTTCTCGCCGAGTTACTTCGCGTGCCTTATGCTTAGCTGGAACAATAGCCTATGGCAGATTGCATGTCATTACACTCTGAGGATCATAAAACCGACCGGTCCCAACAGACTTTCCGCCCGATCAGTCAAAGTCGTACTCAGAGTCACTGAAAACTTCTCGGCAGAGACAGCTTTCAGCGGCGTGAGCAAAGGATACGAGCCCCAGAATACCAACGTAATTCCAAGATCGTGCATATTCGTCATCGTCGCCAAACCCCGGCACGCTTTCAGCCAGTCGTGCGGATTATCTGGGGGAGAGTACTTGTCGGACGAGACCGTTTCAACTTTGGAGACGTCCCATCTGGTTGTAGGGCATTGGAATACGGTGCTCAAGGACATACTTCGGATTGCTTGAAAGCGATGTGGCAATATGACGCGCGGAAGCCGAGACAGCGCGATGGAGCGGCGGAAGTCGAAGGTATTGGAGCTGTAAAGTATGTTGACTGCTTCACGGTAGCTGCATACCAAGCTGTCAGGTTTTCGGAACCAGCGGTTGAATATGATGTACACTCACATCAGTTTGCATGTGAGCAAAAGATTTGTTCTTCTACCAGCAGGCTCTTGATTCAGCAACCAGTGGTAACCAGCCCTCTCGAACTGAGACCAGAAGATTGCGTCCTGCCAACACTGATGTTTGAAGCCCAGCTTCCTCTCATCTTCTTCACGACACGAAGCACATCGCAGAATCCCATTCCCCAAGTCAAGATGCAACACATCCTCTCCCATCACAAAGCCCCATATCAGTAATCTCAACTCTACCGGGATTCGACTCAGAAACCACGACTGCAACTGCTCGCTCGCGTTCTGGCTTGGACTAGACGGCCGATCCGCCGGCAACTGACGTAGCTCCGGCTCAGGCCACTTAGGCAACCAATACCTTGGACCGTCGCCCCTAGGATGTCCTTGCGGATCCTGAGGGAACCAGTACTCTGGATGTTCTCTTTTCAGTTCGCGACGACGACGACCCAGATAGGAGCGTAGAATGCCGAAGCAGCCGAAACAGGTGAAATGGCCGCCATCGATGCAGCAGAATGAGCATGGGATGGGTTGCTTTTTCATGGTTGGTGGAGTTGAGTGGAAGTGAAGATTGGAATACGTATGGAGGATAGCAGTGCACCGCAGTTCAATACGAGGATGTTACTGTCTTGTCTGCACACGCTGTTTGGTCGGCAGGAAGACGGAAAGCACTAATTGATATGATGTACGGATCATCTTTCTTCGAAAACCTCGCGTGTCTTTGTATCGATATAGTGATGATGTCAATGAAACTTGTTGCATCGCTGGCTCCCTGCCAGAGCAGAAGGTGTCGTTGGTTGTTGACGTTTCAGAATATCCGAGACTGGGCCGAGCCCGAAAAGACACCGTGAATGTTTGATCAGGTATCGTAACTATCGTTCAGATCTCCTCCGTATCCCAAAAGGTCTTCTTGTCTACTTCCATCCATGTCAAGCTCTACACTATAGACTAATATTTCAGGTCCGCTTCCATTAGCTAGAGGCAAGCGACGAGCTTGGTAGAACACGATGGTGAGGAAATATTTACCGGTCTCTGTTCCCTTGCCGACCCTGTCTATCCCCTGAGATAGTTTCACACTTCCAACAACCTCTCACACCTTACATAGCTTATCATTGACTACACACACTGTACAGCAGATCCTATCATGACGAGCAGCACAGATCTAGTCCTGGTCACCGGAGGCAGCAGCTTTCTCGGCGCATACATTGTCCTGCAACTCCTCCAGAAAGGGTACTCCATCCGAACTACAGTCCGCACTCCATCACGCATTGAAGAAGCCAAGGCAAAACTAAAACACGGCGGCGCAACCGGGGAACAGCTCTCGAACCAAGTCGAGATCATAGTCCTCGACCTAGTCACCTCGAGCGATTCAGAATGGTCAAAAGCTTGCACAGGCGCCAAATATGTCATGCACACAGCCGGCATGATAGCAACTGGCAAGGAGAAGACACTGGGAGAGCTCGTCACACCCCTGAAAGAAGGCACACTACGCGTCCTCCGGGCTTCCGCCCAAGCATGCGTGCAGAAATTCATCTTCACAAGCTCTGTAGCAGCAATCGCCCATGGTCACGGAACGCAGAGAGACAAATCCCAACCTTTCACAGAAGGAGACTGGACAGATCTGACGGATTCGAAAGAGAAGTTACATATCTATCCTCGAGCGAAGACGTTACAAGAGCAAGCTGTTTGGGAGTTTGTGACAGAGCATGATGATAGTGGACAAGGGAAAATGGAGTTGGCGGTTGTGTGTCCGGCTGCGATTTATGGTCCTACACTGAGTAAAGAGTTTGCGTCGAGTTTGAAGCTTGTACCGATTCTTCTGGGAGGTATGCCTGGTGTGCCTCAGTATGGAACGAGTATGATCGATGTTAGAGATTGTGCGGAGTTACATATTAAAGTGTTGGAGAGTTCCAAGGCGAACGGACAACGCTATTTGGCGATTTCTGGTCGGGCGGAAGAGGTGGCTTCGGAAAACGGTGTTTGTGGTTTTGTGGATATTCTCACTTGTGCTGAGATTTTGCGGAATGGACTGCCTGCAGATAAGACGAAGAAGATTCCGACACGAAAGCTGCCGAATTTTGTGATGAGGGCAGCAGGCTACTTTGATCCGGTGGTCGGTGTGTGTTTGCCTGATCTTGGGAAGGAGCTGGCCGGGTCGTTTGAGAAGGCCAAGAGAGAATTGGGGTGGCGGCCGAGTAAGACGGTGGATGAGAGTTTGCTTGATAGTGCGAAGAGTTTGATTGAGTTTGAAGCTGTATAACGCGACGAGCAGATCACAACTCCCACCGAGCGCAAGACTGAGGTCACGCTTCGAGGACCTTGTTTCCCATGCCCAGCTCTGAGGAGGACGCAGCGAGATCTCACCCCAAATGCCATCTTACTTCGTGGGCAGTCTACATCGGACCTCGTCGGTCGCTTCGCAAGCTTTCCACGGTGCTCAGCGTTGCGAAGCGCTCAGATGCTGGAGGGTGTGCTTGGCGGTTTCGACACGACGGGCGCACTTTGACGTCTCTGAGAGGCCGTTTGCCGCTTCGTGATTGTCTGAGAGGCGCCGGCGGTGTGAAGAAAAGGCCGATGTGCTTCTAGTACCGTCTCATCGCTAACCGTCATGCTCTGCTCGGGTCTCCTGTCGCCTTGGGAAACATATTTGGACATGGAGATCCTCTTCCAGCCAAGCTTGTGTCTACGAGTCCAGTGCGCAGAAAGGCACGGCTTCAATGGCAACGCTGTGAAAACGAAGGACTCCAGTGATATTGGGCTTGCATCAGGGCGGGAAGTAGCTGAGAGGCAGCTGCACATCTTGGAAGTGGGAGGTCATGCCTGGGCAGAATCCTTTCCGCGCGGCTGAGCGTGCAAGGAAGACAGTCGGAAGTCAGCCATCTGAACGGCCGTCCGCGTCGGTTGCAAGAAATCGTGACACCAGAGTTCGACTGTCCACTTACTGAGCATCCGAAGTGAGAGTGATCGGGGTGCAAAGACCAATCCGTCATCAGACCTGGACACAGGTGTAGTTTGGGCTTGACAAGGCTACGTTTCCTTCATCAGAGCTGGGTACCCCGAGGAAGGGAGCCGATGGGACTAATCCGCGTGCAGCTCAACGACCGGATGATGAACAGGATGGGCCTGAACTATAGGTGGTGTCCGACCGCCTTGATTGAGGCTGCTAGATCGAGCGGCAACAAAGGCTGGAGACATGACTGCATGAGGACTTGGACGTACGATTAGAGATGACAAACGTTGTTTTCATATCCACTACAAAGTCAAACGTAATGGTTGAGGTCGATGGTCTGTCCATCCTCGTAGACTACTCCTGCCCACAATCCAACCCATAATCCGCATCACCCGCACCAACCACTTTCCCACTGACACCTTCCCTTCCCAGCTCAACGACCTTCAGACTTCCTTCCTCGAATTTCGGCCATCCGCCATCATAATACTCTTCCAATCCTTTCTCAGGATCCCTAGCAAAAGCTCCCCAAGCACCCTGATAATACTCACTCGTCTCCTTCTCAAGCTCCGTATCAGCTCCAAGCAAATCGCTCGTCCCAAATATCATCGGGATATCACTCGAATGATATGCACCCAGCCAATTCAAAGGATTTAAATTCGGCCATTGGCCAAAGTATCGAACACGATGGATTGGCACTCCATGAGACGACTTCGCGAGCGCGGCAGTATTAGCTGGACAAGTGAAGCCTGCATTTGAAATGGCGACGGCTGTTTCATTCGGTTTTGCTCCAGGGATGTAAGTTACGAGTGTGGCACCTTCGTTGTTCATGGTGCTGTAGATTGTGGGGACTTTTGCGAACAGACCTCGAGTTTGGAGATCTGTGTAGTTTGAGAATCGAGTCTGATTGTCTGCTGCCGTGGTGAAAGTCAAAGTCTTCCCATCGTTGACAGTGGCGTTGTAGTTGTTGTAGACTTCGATGATAGCAGTCGCGTTGGCTTTCTGCATGCATTCGAACTCTTCGTCTGGTGTGGAAGTATTGCCGCAGCCGACTTGCGATGCAACGTAAGTGAAGTTTGAACCATTCGGTACTGCGCCATCCGAAGCTGTGCCGGACTGTGGAATGAAGCCTTTCACGAGTGGATCATTGGGATATGCGTAGGTATACATGTCGACACTGGAGCCTCCAGCTGATTGACCAAAGAGAATCATTTGTTCTGGATCTCCACCAAAGGCACGAATATTGGCAAATACCCATTCCACCGCTTTCCGCTGGTCCATCAATCCTGGATTCAAATTCCGACCATCTAGGGCTGAGGCGCCGGGATAGCCGAAGATGTTGAGACGGTAGTTCATGGCAACGACGATTACGTTCTGGTCTCGTGCAAGTCGGTCTCCGTATTTGTATGGTGATGCGGCTCCGCCAGATGTGTGACCACCACCATGGATCCAGATCATTACTGGGAGATCATCTCCGGCTTCGGCATCTTCTGGTCTCCAGATGTTGACGGTCAAGCAGTCTTCACTTTGGGATTGGCCTGGTGAGAGTAGGAAGCCCCGAAGGAATTCGGAGTAGACTGTCGCTTGACCGTGACTGTATTGGATGCATGACGGACCGAACCAGGTGCCATTGATGACTTCCGAACTTGGAGACTTTGTGACGGAAGGGCGAAATCGAAGTTCTCCTATGGGAGGCTCGGCGTAGGGAATATTGCCAAAGAATTGTATGTCGGAGTTGTTTGGCCAGATTGTGCCTTGGACGGCAAAGTTGTCTTGTTTAATGAAGAGGCTGTCACTTCTGTGATGAAGAGGTGTGCTTTGAGCAACTGAAAATAGCGCCACGAACTGATACTGTGATGAGAGCTTCATGGTTTGACGCCAAGGCTGATATCGTCGAAAGCTTGAGTTCTACTCTGGAGATACATTGATATACCATCACAGCCTTCCCCTCACTTACGACGGGAGCGTATGTTGCCGGTGCAACGATTTTGCGCAACCCGAGGTCATGCCAAATTGTGGTATCGAGTAGCGGTATAGGCTAAAGACTCTTCCAAGTCGCAGGCTTGGTGTTTATTCGTCCATGGACGATCAGTGGAGACCGATATCTTTTTCATTATCTGCTCCGCGTTATTATCACCAATTTGTTGCAGAAATCCTCTTGGCATAATCTTCTGATGTCGTTCGAATGCCGCGCCTTGCACTCAGGTATGTTGGCTTCCAGCCGGTGCGTATGGCTCATAGTCTTCAGCTATAGCATGTTATGCTGATGGAACAACTTCGAGAAAGGACATTGATGGCGCGGAGTCGGCTCTGCTGCCAGAATGGACTTCATGCGACTGCAGGGCATTCTCCGCCAACGAGGACGGTGTCAGAGTGATAGCGACCACCAGAAACCACTTGCTCGGAATAAGATTCAATCTTTTGCTGAGTACTGCGTTCATGAATCACAGCCTCTATGACCAGAATGGTGGCCAGCGCTGCTTGCAAGCTCACCAATCGAACTGGCAAGATCTGTAACGTTTCCTTTGCTTGCCCGTCTCGCCGCTTCTGCCATCGCGACAGCAGAGAGGAGAATCTCTTCGTAATTCGAATCACTCATACGGCCAGCTTCGAACGTGAGGAGATCGCCTTTCATCCTTGCCATTACTCTTCCCTTCTTCTTGTTGTCCTGCAACTTTGCACCGCCGGTCTTCTTGTCCTTCGACCAGTACCACTTCTCGTCCTGATTCGGGCAAGTCGTGCTCCGGAAGGCCCAGCGGTTGTGCAGGATAGAATGAGATATTGTTGTTTCTCTTCCATTGATCGTTAATTCGATGTCTGAGCTTAGCATTGAGTGGAATTTGATGTGGCCCATGGGCACGTTCGTAGACAGCCGTGTTACGGTCAGGAGCGGCTTTGTGGAAAGGAATGATGGCATATGCGCTGCTTCTCGGGTGATCAGAAACATTGCAAATCCGGATCGAGAGTCCCACACTTCGTCCTTTCCCAACCGCACGGGCGGAATAGGACAGCTGTCTTCGAAAGCCGCTGACTGGCTCTGTGTGAGGGCTTGAGGATTTGAATGTGGTGGAAGCGGGTCAGGTTCGATCGTTCTTGATATTGTCGACACCTGAGAGTCTGAGTGCGGACGCCGAGTTGATGTATCAGGTGTCGCCAGTGATTCTGAGTCCTGAGAAGTCGTTTGCGAAAGCATCGAGTTCGAAAGCGGACGTCCTGGAGCTCCTTGCTGCTGTACGTTGCTGAAATCAGGCATGTGCTCAATGGGAGTTTTGGGCGGCCTGGGTGGTACTGGAGGCGCTTGCTCGGGTATCGGAGCATGTACTAGCGAAGAGTATGCTGGAGGATGGGGTGGAGCGTGAAATTGCCATTGTTCCGCAGCGTGATAATGCTGCTGCTGCTGCTGCTGCTGCCGATAGCCGTAGGGACTATACTGTGGCATTGGTGGACGATAGCCATACGTTCCAAAGTTCTGAGGCCGAGGCGGCGGTGGAAGTGGGAATTGCGATTGCTGATGAAAGTCCTCGGGCACGGGCATGTACGTGGCGCTGTCGTGAAAGTACTCTTCTCCGCTTTGGGCACGGGGCCTGTTGTTGAAGTGGTTTTGCGACATTTGCGTCAAAGACAACGCCATGGTGCTGCCGGGTCGTCCCCCAGGTTAATACCTTGTCACAGTGACAGCTATTGAAATATCTATTTCAATTCGAGCGCTTCATGTGTAAATTGCGCTGAGGTTGTGTCGATATTCTGCAATGCTGTTGATTGGAAACAGCAGGAACAATTGTTGGTAGATTAGTACGGCTAGCAGAAGCATTCTACAGTATTATGACATCGATCTGCAGGGAGATGATTCCATTCCAGTCGGCAGCGAAAGTGTCAACCTATTAGGCCTCAGATCCTGCAAATAGGCATCCCGTTTCTACGCCGGCATGAAGATCTCTCGATACAGGCCGAAGGCTGAAAACGACACGGGAAGTGCCTGGAGCTTCTCGGGAGGTTGCTGAACACAAGCGTCAGACCAACAAGCGTCGCGTGTCAAGTCGTTCTCTGTGGCTATCTGTTGCAGACAATCTCGACGAGTTGCTCAGCCCACGCGGCCACGCCGTTGCAGTCGCACGCTCTGGGCTGAGTAGGATGCTGCCGGGGGTGACTAAGCTTAAGATGACATATGTATTCAGCTGTCTGGGGTCCCCTTTCCAAACACTGCCTTTCAGAATCTTTCCCGGATCGATGAGTGGAGGGCGTTCGACATTCTTCCGACACGATCCGGGAGACTCTTGCATAGGGATGTGGGCTTACAGCCTCCTCGGAATCCAGGCCGTGTACGCTGTATAATACACTGGTAGACACCAGTGTATACAGCTCGGGTATATCCGGATACCTAGGAGCTAACGCCCCTATAGGTGTACACAGCAAGCTCATCTAAGAAGGTCGTGTACATGGTGTATTACAGAGCGTGTACACCATCCACGGGTCTGTGGACCCCATCCCTACTCTTGCATGCCTTCATGCATGCCATGGGGACCTGTCGAGACCGGCCATGACAATTGCCACGAGTCGAGCTTCTGCGACAGCCACTGTGGAGCGTATATAATGTATCGGTAATACCGACAATGCATCTAATTGGCTGAGAAGCCTCTCGGGCATCTGGCGCAGTAGGTCAACACGGCCTTAGTCGTGTGTACTGTCCGACTAATGTGATCATCAGGTGGTAGCGCGTCCGCTTTGCATCTTCGGATCATGCAGACGCAAAGTGCGGAAGGTCTAGGGTTCGATCCCCTAGTTGTATGTCATCTCCGAATCTAGTGGTCGATGGTCAGTCAATATTCTAACACTTCGTAAGGTCCATCAGAATCTAGCCCTGCTTGATCAGTTTTTTCTTTTTGCTGTTTCTGCGCACTCCTCTTTCTTGTTACAAGCTCTGTACATGGTCTAGGATTCGAAGCCCTATTCTAGTTATAGGTGCTCTTCACGTCGTGCTGGCTTGAATCAGGCTTCTAACATCTCTTCAGGTCCAACGAGTAGACGTAGTTTTCTTTTGTTTCTCGGCTCACCTTGACTGTCAAGAAAGATTGTGGAAGATCTTTCAAGTTTCAAGTATGTAGCTAGCATTGCTCGACTGAAAATTTTCTTGAAGCCTGATTATGAAGCTGCGGCAGGTAAGCTTCCCTTTTTGCTGACATTCACAAGAAGATCTCCAAAAGACAAAGGACATACTGCATAGCTCATACAGGGACTGGAATCACAGCGTTCGTGTGGCGCGCGTAGCAGATCCATTTGCAGAGGAGATTGGACGCTTCGAAAAAAGGCAGATCGTGGGAATCTTTTACCAACCTGTTAGCGAGACCTGTGCGCAGACTTCTTGGCTGGAGCGAGGGTGCCTTTGAATGATGTGACGAGGAGGTGAGGAGGAGAAGTCTGTGGTGTACTGTACTGAGACGCGAAGTCGAGATTGGGCTGTAGACCACCTTACATCTTTCTCAACGAGCCGTGACCAGCAAAACACCTACATCATGGAGTCTGCAAATACACCTGCGCTGTTGCTGCTGGGCCTTCCGCCGTCAGCACTCGCAGGAATCGATCTTCTCAGCTTTACAGCCACACTTCGATTCCGTGGCGTCAAAGATCTTCCGCCTGGCTTTCATTTCGCTTTCGCAGGGACAAGCACAGCATTTTCCGAGCGTCACGGACTGTGGTTCCGGATCCCAGGTCGCACCGAGTCGAGAGAAACACCGGTGTTCGTGGCGAAATGGGATGCAAAGGAGGAAACGCTGGTAGCGGAACGCGATGATGCTGAGAAGCTACGATGGCGAGCAAATTTGGGCAGCATCTGGAGAGAAGGACTTACACCATACCGACAAACGAGCACTCCATCATCACAAGACGAGGCAGAGGAAGAAGTAATTGACTGGCCGACTTTGACATCTTCGATTACCGCAGCACTTGTCAGCCGGATTACTGGGGGTGGCTCAACACGATGGCGCCTGACATCAGCCAGCTCAGCAAGAAGAGACATCGAAGATATTCCTGGCCTCAATGAAGATGATGAGAAAGAATTGCAAGCAGATCGAGAACTGTACTTCTTACCCATCGACCTAAAGCAGACCTGGCGAGAGGGGGCAACCGGACGAGAGCGTACAGAAGCAGCGCAAGATCGAACATGGGCGCTGAATCATGTTGTTGAGCAGCACTGTACTGATGGCGACATCAACGAGATCATCGGGGAAATGCAGTTCTGCTTCCTCATGGTTCTGACACTCAGCAACTTTTCATGCCTCGAGCAGTGGAAGCGAATATTGTCGCTCATATTCACAAGCAAAAGTGCGGTCCAGACGAGCCCAGACTTCTTCATCAAAGCTATTGCGGCACTTCGTCTGCAGCTACAACACTGCAAGGACGCCGAGGGGGGACTCATCGACCTTGCTGATGAGGGCAGCTCTTTACTGAAGCAGTTGCTCGTCAGGTTCCGCAAAGGTGTGGAAGGGCTGACAGGCACCGGAGTACAAGACGTTGTTGACGAGCTCGATGATGTCGAGGAATATCTGCGACAAGATCATGGTTGGCAGTTCGGCGGTGACTATGCTCGGTCGGGAGTTCTTGAACTGGAAGACGGAGAGCAAGTGCAGATGGAAAGCACAGCTTATGACGAAGACGACGAGACAGGCGAGTTTGCTCCTCAGATCGTTGACCTGACACCCGAGCAGGCTCGGTTGGTTGGTATTACGGCGCAAGATACGCGAGATCTAGGCTTGAGTCTGAAGCAGGCGAGCCTGGGCGGGAAAGTGGCACAGGTTGGGGAGAGTAGTGAGAGTGATGGAGACGATGAAAAAGAAGGAGAGGCAGGGATATCAGCTCACTCTTCCAAGTTGCAAGAGGTCAGCGATGAGGAGGAAGATATGCAGGATGTCGATGAGATGGATTCTCGGTATTGAGAGATGCTGTGCGATGCCGTAGAGTGGCTTCCCGTATGCAGGTGACAATCTGTACAGGGCAGATGAAAGACACCTCGGGTAGTGCACAGCCTTGTTCCGAAAGCACGCCGCCTTTTGCCGATCTGATAGCAGGGATCATTGATACTGTATGTAGGTCTACTGAAAGCGGCGATTATACAGCTCCCGCGACTCGTGCCTAACTGTGCGATGGTGCGATGCACGATGCATGATGCACGATGGATGCACGATGCACGATGCACAATGCGCGATGCACAATGCACGATGCACAATGCACGATGCACAATGCACGATGCACAATGCACAATACACAATGCTCAATGCACAATGCTCAATGCTCAATGCACAATGCTCAATGCACAATACACAATGCTCAATGCACAATGCACGATACACGATGCACGATACACGTGCCAAGCCACACGGTGAATTGGCTCGCTCAACCAGAGATGGGATATGGTGTGGAAGACGCCCAAATGCACAAGTAGGCAGGTTCAACCAATCAAAAGTCGCATGGCAGACGCGCCTTCTGCAGCTTTTCTAGAAGCACTCTAGATCGAGAGCTCGTCATCGATAGCTCAAGAAGTTCCGCATCCATCGCGACTCGCGAGCCAGGAACTCGAGCAACTTTTATCGTACCGAAGCCGCTTATGCAACACTTGTTGTCCTTCGCCGCGTGCGCGCGCCCGATTTTACTTAGGGTGCGAGGGAGAAAGCCGGCGGGCGGTGTTAACTTGGAATCATGACTTCAAGACTCGCCTTGCTGCCCGGCCCACCATTCGCTGAACTTGTATTGCAGAATCCCCAATCGCAGAGACCGCGACACATACCGCGACCGACCAGTATGGCCGCTAAAATCCCCCTCTCCAGCGTGCTGCCGCCGCTGATCTTCGGAACGGCGACTTTCAATTACCAGTACAACAAAGATCCATATGAACTAGATACGGCAGGGCTGGTAAAGATGGCCCTCGAATGCGGCATCAAAGCTTTTGACACATCGCCATACTATGGACCTTCAGAGGAAATCCTTGGCGACGCTCTCGACACAGACTTCATCCGAAATAACTTCCCTCGACACGATTTCTTCTTGATTACCAAATGCGGTCGCATCGCGTCAGACGAATTCGACTATTCGAAAGAGTGGATATATCAAAGCGTGCAGCGAAGCCTGCAACGACTGAAGACTAAGTATCTGGATTTGGTGTATTGTCACGATGTAGAGTTTGTATCGGAAGATGAAGTTGTGCACGCCATTCACGAGTTGCGAAGAATACGAGACACGGAAGGCACGGTGAAGTACGTTGGCATATCAGGATACCCACTCGACGTGTTGTGCTCGATCGCGCGACGGGTGTTGCGAGAGACCGGCGAGCCATTGGATGCGGTCATGTCATACGCAAACTTCACGATACAAAACCAGCTGTTGGCGACCAAGGGGATTCATCAGCTTCGTGAGGCTGGTGTAGACGTCGTACCGAACGCGTCTCCGCTTGGAATGGGTTTGCTTCGACGTGAGGGTGTACCAGTCGGCAGCATGGGGAATTGGCATCCTGCCAGCAATGAATTGCGAGCGGCGGTCAAGCGCGCCAGCGACTTCTGTGACCGACACGACGAGAAACTCGAAGTCATTGCGATCCGATATGCACTGGAGAATTGGCTGAAGGTCGGTGCTTCGGTAGGCTCGCGAGGCGATCCTGCATCTGGAGTGCCCTGGCAGCCTGAAGAGAACGAGCGATTCCGCGGTGCGCGATTGGGCGTCAGTGTGATGGGTGTTAGCAAAGAAAGCGAATTGCACAAGACCATGTGCGTTTGGCGGTCGATTTTGGATGGGTTGGATGGAGGCGCGGAGACTGCACGCCTCGCTGGACGATGGAAGCGTGACCATGAGTGGAGCTTGAATCGTCAAAAGGCCGTGGCCATCCTGGCAGACGGGATCCAAGAACATCTGGACGCCTATCTCGACTACACTTGGGAGTCTCCTGGACGGGGTTTTGTGAATAGACGTGCGACGAAAAAGCAGGGCGCACGTTTGGAGCCCAATGTGGCTGCAAATGCCGCGTGGACGCCTGCGCAGAGCCCGCAACCCGATGAGTTACCCAGTGCTCCAGAAGATATGCCACAGAGTTTGGCTCTGCGATAGAGCAGTGGATATGAAGAGGTGATGGGTGGAGAAATATACGCTGAGCATATGCATGCAAGATTTGAAGCAAGCGAAGATGGAGCGGCAATGTGCTATTTGTACAGAAGTTTAGGCGAGAGAGACAGAGCTATTCTCATCGGTATCATTATAGACGATGAAACGACTATCATGATGAGCCCACTGGATTAATTCAAGGCAAAATCATCAAAGGATTCCAGATGCACCCGAACCGACGATCAGCAGATGAGATCATGTGGGCGCGCGTGCGTGCGGACCAGGAACACAAGCAGTGTGCCCGTACATACTACATACTAATGGTGAATGGTGAATGGTGAATGGTGAATGGTGAATCGTGATGCACTTCTTCGTGCCTTATTATTAGTCTAGCCGTGCGCGCCGGCTTACTCTATGCTTGCAGACTTGCAGTCACTTGGCTGGTGCTGCCCAAACCTGAAGGCTTATGTTCTACTCGTGACACTACTGCTATCTCATCGTCACCAACACACACATCAGAGCGATGGACAGCGCTGGCGCAGTGCTGGTGTTTGTCTCTCGTAAAGCCTGATCGCAAGGTTGAAGCCTGATCTGCTACCCACTCCTTCAATCTCGCTCGCTGCACTCTGTGACCGTTTGCTGGCCCTCACACGTGCACGAGCAGCTGTGTGCACGAAAGGCCAAACAGCTGCCTGACGAATACCTGACCACGCTATATGCTCGCTCTGCTCGTGCCTCAATGCTACCGCAAATAGCGCGCCGTTGGGCACAATAACGAGCCTCGCCCATACCACTCCTCCTGGCTGACACCCCGGGTTGGCACGCCAATATGGGGAACAGCTCTTCGAAAGACGAGCGGAAATCCTCGCGGCCCAGTAGCATCCGGAATGCGAGTGGCGCTGCTCAACAGCCTGCACCGAGCCAAGATTCTCCATCATCTTCACACCAGCCGACACCAGGCGAACGACTTGCCGGACGAATATACGGTGCGAGGAATAATGGCAATACGAGCGCGAGAGCGAGTCGAAATGATCTGTCATTTCTGCATATTGGCCGAGGGCGGGATAGAGATGATGAGCCTGCCCAGCCCGACCGACCGCGGGAGACGAAACAGGAACGTGAGGCACGGAGGGCGGAAAGAGAAAGACAGGCGAGGCTGAAGGAAAGAGAGCGAAGTATGCGGGAAGAGCATGTGGATGGAGGATATCTCGTGACTGTGGGAGTCTACACGGGGCCAGAGGATTTCAGTAAACCTGTGGTCAGGCAGTTTCAGATCGAGCGCAGGTTGGCTCCCTTCTGGAGAGGTCTCAATGATCACAACGAAAGCTGGACGGAAGCACAACTTGTCGCCGCTGCGAGAGGTTTGCCTATACCCGCGGCCGATGAAGTTCCTCCGGAGATGGCCAGGCCTGGTTCTCAGGCTTCTTTCAATGCCCGCGCATCTGATGCGAATATCAACAGCTTGACAGTGCCTATTGCGGCAAGGTCACAGTCCTATCAATCGGATGGGTCTGGTCTGCTTTCGGCATCACATCCTGCATGCTCCACCAGCTCTGGCCCTTCATCGCCAACAAGTCCGACATCGACGGGCTCACAGCTTTTTCGCGGAAGGGCGAAGACTCTGGCTTCTTTGGCGACCGGCAACAAGAGTCAGTCACCAGATCTCACGCCACAGGAAATACGGCTACCAAACGATCCACACATCAGTGGTCAGCCACTGGAAGCTTATCTCTACAAGGACGTCTCCGAATGCCCCATCTGCTTCATGTACTATCCACCATATCTGAACAGAACGCGATGCTGTGATCAGCCGATATGCTCAGAATGCTTCGTGCAAATAAAGAGGCCCGATCCACACCCGCCGGAGCACGAACAACCAGGACAACAACGGCCGCTTGAGGAAGAAGCGGAAATGCTTGTATCGGAGGTGGCAGCATGTCCCTTCTGCGTCACGCCTGAATTCGGCGTGACATACGATCCTCCTTCATTCAGACGTGGCCTTGCATATGCGCATCAAAATCCGCTGAACAATCCTACCTCTGCAAAGTCATCGTCTACATCTCTTTCCACGGGACCTACAAGACGGCGAGCCACGTCTCTGTCGACGAAGGACCCGAGAGTCATCACGACCGACATGGTGAGACCTGATTGGGCCAAGAAGCTGGCCGATGCACGTGCACACGCGCTGAGGAGATCTGCTGCTGCGACAGCGCTGCACAATGCTGCGTACGTTCTCGGAAATCAAGGTGATGGTCAGCTTCGCACTGGATTTGCCATTGGCAGACGGCGTAGGACGTTATTTGTGGAAACTTCCACTGCCAGTGGTAGTGCCACACCTCAGGAAGGCGATGGTAGCAGCAGAGATCTTGTGGGCGGTCGCGGAAGTTCGCGGCGAGGACGTGTTGAAGACCTGGAGGAACTCATGATGATGGAGGCCATTCGACTCAGTCTGGCAGCTGAAGAGGAGCGTGCGCGTAAGGCAGAGAAGGAAGCGGCAAAAGACGCGAAGAAAAAGGCAAAAGATGCGAGGAAAGAGGAGAAGAAGCAGGAAAAGCTTGCCAAGAAGAATGGGGGCGGCTCACTGTATCATGTGGGCACAAATGATAGCACGAGCACATGGGCCAGTACGAGCATGGCGCGATCGACCAGTAATCTTGGTACCCAGCCGCCAATACCAGAAGAAAACCTTCAGGGCAAGGGCAAGCAGCCGATGCAGGACTTTGCGGGATTCAATCCGCTGAACGAGCCTACGTCGACACTCAACAGATCAGCGTCACCAGGACATGCCCTTCATCCATCGACATCGTCAGCAGATGCGCAGCGACATCTCGAGGCGTCTCGAGCGAATCTCGGAGGTGCATCCATACTGGCGGCGAATCGGACAGCACATCTGCGTGAGACCTCCAACGTGTCGTCAGCGGCATCGTCGTTCATCGACTCGGCTCCATCCAGTCTCAGAGGTGGCGACTTAAACTTGCCTTCCGGGGCTGCTAGTGGCATAGATGTAACCGCCGGCGCACCTCAAATCGATGGAAGCCGATCCGGCACACCACCGGGCCCCCACAGAGGAGAATCGATGTTCAACTTCCATTCCCTAGCAGCCATGGTCGACGAAGATAAAGGCGGAGCCGATTCATCACAACACATTGAACACGCCTCAAAAGCCGAGGAAGACGTGAAAGAGCCTTCTCCAACTGGATCTCCGGCAGCTTTACCCGTGCAAATTGACGGAAGAAGATCAAGAGGCGATAGTGGGGAAAGCAGTAGTTCTGCTCCACCACCCGTATATGTTGAGCCCGCTTCTCCTGCATATGGGGATGAGATTATACCGGTACCGACACATACGCACCAGCATGATCCGGATGTGAAGGAGCATCATAGTGTGGAGATTTTGCATCATGGGGAGAGGAGGGAGACTGAGTTGAGATGACGAACGAGCGTGCGTGCGTGCGTGCGAGGCTTGGGGTTGGAGAGGCCATTTCAACATTACAGCATTGGTGCAATAAAGGAGTTTTGAGATGCGTGGGAGGCAAGCGATTCGAATCGGATCATTCATTCAACCATCGTGTAGGTTTTCTTACTAGACATCCACGGCGCCATCATACGGGGCAGAGCGGAAGTTCAAAGCATGAGTGTGCCTCTTGCGAGGTATGAGATGAGATACGTGATCCGAGGAGGGGTGGAACAAGCGGAGTAGAGGAGATAGATAGTATGCAGAGAAAGTTGATCATCATCATCATCATCATCATCATCATCATCATCATTGTTACTGTCTCGGTCTGATCGTCGCCTGTGCATGAGTAGCAGCGAAACGCAAGGGGGCGGGCAGTGCGCTCAAACTTGTGCGAAAGCCCCAATTTGGAGTTCGTCACAAATCGAATGCGTTCCCTTGGAGATTAAAGTCTACCAAGATTTTGTTTTCCCAAGTAGTACGTTATACGAGAAGGGGAGTGAGAAGAAGTTCTGTGTTCTGTAATGTCGTCGCCAAGATTTACCCCCAAGTCCTTCTACCTACCCTAAGCGTGCACATGTCCCTAGCTGCTCCTTTTTGGTCATTTGAAAAATCAACTACAGAGCTGAAGTCGAGAGTGGCCGATTCAGTCTCGTACAGATGCAATTATCAAGGTAACACGAGGGCCGAAGAATTAGATTAAAGGTGTCCTGGGTGGTTTGACCATTGTTCTTTCGATGCCAGCGGATACGAATAGCTTCGACCTCTTCATCATTCTTTTCCTCCTCCTCCTCCTCCTCCTCCATCGCAGGGTTCAATTCCTCCTTCGCTCCACTTCAATACCGTCATATGCAAGAAAAGCAGCACTCGCTCGCACGTATGGGAACCTTTGCCGTCCCGATGACATCCACACACTAAAGGGGAAACATTGCGCCGCGCTTGACCGCCAACTCCTCGCTCCGCGCCCATGCATGGCTGGAACTCTTATCATCTGTTCGTTTCATATCTTCGCGCTTTTTGCTCGCCACATCCTGGCGAAGTAGATTACAATGTGTGTATTAGTATGGCCGGGGGTTTGATCACATTTTCCAGAAAAAGTTGTTTGATCAATGGCGGTACCGCTGGGTGTGGACGCGCGTCAGACGCTGCTAGCATCGCTGTCGTCTTGCATGTCTAAGGCCGGGCGGTGAAGCTACTCGTGTAGCAGGCCAAAACGGCACTCGCAGTAGGAGGATCGCGTACCAACTTGCGATGAGGAGTGCCAGTATAAAGGAAATGGCGCCGATTCGGCGCTTGAAGGGTGAGTTCTATTCCGTGAGACACTCGAAAAGGTATATGCAGCCGAAGACGAGGAAAGCGCCGGCGCCGCCGATGGTGACTAAGGGAAGAATGTTGTAAGTATGAGCTCAAATGACAAGATGTGAGAATATCAAATGCTTACCAACACGCAGCGACACCCGACCCGCAAGCGCTCTACCTCCAATGACTGCTAATCCAGTACAGCATGCGTGACCTAGGATTGCACCGAGTGTGACCAGCCAGTAATCCTGACCAGCTGCCATTGCGATCGTGGCGATCTGACTTCTGTCACCCCATTCTCCAAGGAAAGTCATGATGAAGGTCTGCACCCAGGCGGGGCTCAGGACCAAACTCAACAGGTTCGTAAGGCCTGATAGCCCCCCTGATCTCTGCGGTGGACTAGGCGACCTGCTAAGAGGCGGTGAAAGTTCACCTTTCCTTCCTCGTCCAGATTCCAGCTCGAATGCAGACATGGAACCCTTAGACTTGCGTCTCATTGTGTGTTCCTTCTCTTCAAGCTCGGCCTCGACCTCGCGCATCTCATCTCCAATGCCGGCATCTTTGTCCATTGTCAGACCTTCTCGCATGCTCTTTGCGCCAAAGACGAAGAACAAAATTGCGGCGGCGAAAGTGGTGAGATTCTTTGGGAGGACGGTCGGGAATGCGTGACCAAGCACCGCTGATAGGACCGTCATGGCGATCAGAGCAGATATGGCAGCGGAGAAGACCAACAGCCGGGCGTGTCGCATGGCCATGAGAGCTGCGACTAGAAAGGTCTTGTCTCCGATCTCCGAGAAGATGATCATGGTGAAAGAGAGCACGAATGAGTGGAACCATTCGTGCCATTCCATTTCTTCGACAGGCTTCGTCGCGACCGGGGTGGACGTCTTCGATTTCGACGGTCGAGGGTTCGTCTTGCCTTCAGTATCCGGCATGGTGTCAACAAGCCACTTATCTTTGCCTCCTTCCGGATGAACTGGCGGCCCAAAATCATCCTTCGCTGTGTTAGGCTCGGGGTGTGGGATATTATGCGGCTTGTCTGGCAGATTCGTGGGCTTCTCCAACAAGTATCCAGCCTCGCCATACCCGCTTCCCTTCTTGGTCGTCGTCTGTCCAGTGATTGGATCCTTTCCACCCCGAATCGGCGACTGCTTGCCCTCTGTTGATGATGCACCATCTTTCGATTCCCCGATATGCTTCTCCTCGCTATGCGGCAACGGAGGCGCCTTCTTTGGTTCTTGTGGCGTCTTCTCTTCAGTCCGTCCCTCCTGATCTTTTCGTGCCTTCTCCTTCTCGCTGATACCGCCTTCTGTGCCTGTTGTGCCCTTCTTCGGCGGGGTCCTTGTATCGTCGTTCATGACGCCGTCATTCTTCTCGGGAATGTCCTGCTTGCCGAATTTCTCTAATGATGTTGGGACTGCCTTCGCGGCCGAGTCCGCAGCATTCTCCTTCTTCGTTCGGGCATCCTCGGCAGGTCTGTCGACGAATGGCCCGGCATGCGGTTTGCCATCCAAGCCATCTACAGGCGCGTCTTCGGTGCCCACATACTTTCTCGTGCTCGTTGGTTTTGTTCCGGCATCCGCTCCTGCCCCATCCAGTGCCGCGCCCTTCGTTGTCTGTGCGGGCTTCGGCGCGCGGTTCAGAGCCAATATCTCATCATTGCTGAGAACTTCTGTGCCTTCTGCTGGTCTAGGCACGTCCGCGGAGGTGACGAGGGACGGGGCGAGGAGCAGGAGCAGCGGTGATGCCTTTCGTAACCTCATGATTGGGTGGTCTGTGTCGAAAATGCAGGCAAGGAGAACCGAATGGCCCAAGTCGGGCCAGAGGACGGGAGAGGGAGGTCGACGGTGTCCTGGTTGCACGTCTCGCTGACGTACTCAGCAATGTGGGTGGTGGAATGGGAGTAGTGCAGCGGGCGGTGGCAAGGTGCACTACACGACCTCAACACAGAGAACAATAGACAGGCGGCAAATGCGGCAGTGCGCACCACAGAATAGCTGTCGAGATGTGGGCCGGGAGGGAGAAGTGTGCGTGCATTGGACAGAAAGGAGGGAGAGCATTCACTTCGCGCAGCTACTGCGTTCCGAAAGCGTTAGACCTTCTGGAGACGTGACTTGGCGTTCTTCGGAAAGCGGCTCCGCTGACTGTCACTTTCCAATAGAATAAATAGACCCCAAGGCTGCGACAGGGCAGGGCAGCCTCCTGGCAAGGGGGCAAGGGAGCTCGAGCAGATCTGAGCCTTCTATAGGGGTTGCCATTGCATGAACGGTGTTGAATATGAACGGTGTTGAATATGAACGGTGTTGAATATGAACGGTGTTGCATATGAACGGTATTGCAGATGAAAGGTATTGCATATGAACGCCGTTGCAGATGAACGCCGTTGCAGATGAACGCCGCTGCATATGAACGCCGCTGCATACGAAATGGGGGACGTATCCGAGTGCAAGTGAATGATCGAGTGCGTCGTGATGCTCGCCACACGTGACTCCCTTGGACTTAGGGTTAGGGTTGTTGTTTACGTGTAGGCAAAGGGCACAACAACGCTCCAGGCTTCAGCTCTTCACCACCAACATAGAATATCTCATCGCATTGGCAACTCCACACTCATGCCGCTGTAGCCTGTCAATCTGCCTCTGAATATGGCCAAGCTCTCGTCGACCGCCCCAGAAGGGCCTACCGCGGCGCCGGCGCAATCGACTCGTCGCACGACACGTAGCCAAAGCGCTGAACCACAGCAACAGCACGCCGATAATGAAATCGCCGTGGACGCCGCAGCGTCTTCTGCTGCACAGAAGCGTGGAAGAAATGCAAAAGGAAAAGCTGCAAGTAAGTGGTTGAATGAATGAATCTGTCCCCCCAAGTGATAAACCTCCGAGGGTTACATACCCTACCGATAAGCGAAGGGTTACGAACACCAAACGCGCCCACCACCACATTAGCCTTGGAGTCCAGGCCATGGTAGCATACTGACATTCCTCAGATCTGCCTACTGTTGATGAGATTGCCATCGTGGATGATGATGCCACCGAAGTGCAGCTCGCCCAACAGCTTAATGTCGACCAAGATACTCATCGGCCATTGCCTCGACGCGCATCTGCTGGCTCAGCTATCTCCGGCACTACAGCCAAGACTTCGTTCTCGCAAGAGGAGATTGCGCAGCTAGATCATGAGATCATGGTCGATGTCTTGTCCGATCTCGCCTCGGCTTCTGACAGCCTCGCCAAGTTGCTTGCTGCGGAAGGACCAGCAACATCTCCAGCATTGTGGAAGGAGATCAAGCAGACAGGTTCGAAGCACAACAAGCTGTACAATCGTCGTTTGGCCACGCTTCAACTCCACAAGCCTAGCTTCGGCTCACAGGAGTACATCCAGCCTCGAATCGTTCTGGGAGCACTGCTAGGCGAGCCGGTTCCCTCGCTGCATGTCCTACCAGCCGCGCCATGGCGACCTGACGACATCATCTTCAAGTCCAACCTGGCGCAGATGCTCAATAGCGTTCTGGTTGTCTGCGATGTTGGTGACTGGACACCACGGGCAACGGACGCTCTGGAAAGACTCGACATGGCGTTTCCTGTCGGCATAGCTGGGGGCACGTTCAGCTTCGCGGCCATCGAACTCTGGCTCAACTTGGCAGCGCATCTTGCTATCAGACGTCTAGATGCCGCTATTGCTACGGATCCGAACTTTGCGCCTCACGGGGAGATTGCAAACGTCTTCTATGACGTTGAAGGTCAATTCAAACATATTGAGACCCTCGGTCTGACCAAAGCAAGTGGGGCAGACTTCGAGAGAGCCAGTCAGATGATTACAGATCTTGTCCAAGTGCTCCAAGGCGCTTTCAAAGACAAGTCTGGCAAGAATGCTACTGCAGCCAACGGCAAGCTCAAGACGCAGTTCAGATGGGATGACTTCAGATCACACGTTTTGAGATATTACGAGGCACGAACTACAGAGCTTGACAAGCGCATTGCCGCTGCTGGGGGAGTCGAAGTAATCGTGAAAGCCCTGGCACAGGAGGCAGAGCGACGATTCGATACTCGTGATGCGGAGCGGATGAAGAAGAACTTGACCAAGAGTGCTTCCACTCCACGCAGAAGTCTCGGCGGCAAGAGTGTCATGGCAGCACTCAAGGCAAAGGAGAGACAGATTCTGGAACCGCCTGTCACTGCCCCAGCTGCTCAAATGGTTGCTCCCACTACGAACGAGCGGGAAGACGTGCTCGCGCGAGACTTCGGCAACCACCAAGAGCCAGAAGTAGATGCTGCAGCTGAGCAGTCTGCCATCCCTGCCTCTACGATATCTGCTATACAAGAATTCCAAGACGCAGCAAAGAGAAACAAGAGCAAAGCTAAAGCTCGTCTCATCGACCGACAAGAGGGCGCAGTGCTCATCGACCCGAATATGGACGTCTTTGACGAGACACAACCAGACGCCCGTCCGCCTCCCGACGCGAGATCCAACAAGCGAAAACATACGCAAGCAACTGTTGAAGATGAAGTTCCAAATCCAAGCCAAGACGAAGGCTTCGAGGAAGACACTCGCGACCATTCCAACGCCGATGCACTTCGAAGGGAGACATCCTTCGGCCAAGCTCCACGCTTTCCAAGCATTGGTGCGGAAAGTGCTGCTGCCGGTCCTTCCAACAACCCGCGCTCATCAGCACCGACTCAACCGAGCCCAGCCAAACGCCAACGCAAGAACCCAGGCTCCGCAATCCCACCCCGACCACAAGCCTTGGACCCAGAAGACCCCGCGCCACCTCCCTCTACAGCTTACCAACAATGGAAAGTCGACGCCCTCGCCAATCGCACGATGGCTCCCAAACCCACCCAACAACGACAACCCTGGGAGCCATCCGAAGAGATTGCCTTGATGGAACTCATTGAAACCCACTGCGACGATGGCATCAGCTATGCCAGTCTCAAAGCCATCGACAACGAGCTCATCCCCACCGGAGAAGCACGTCTGACGAGACGCTCGGCCGAAGATCTGAGATTCAAGAGCAGGAACATGAAAACTACCATGCTACTTGCCGGGGCTCAGTTGCCGAGGAACTGGGACAAGGTCGTGCTTGATAGGAAGGCTGTGGACAGACTTCATGCTAGGGGTATGGAGTATGCTTATCAGCCGAGTAGGGCGAGGAGGCCGATGGTGAGTGGTGGTGATGGTGGTACGGAGAGAGGTGGCACGCCTGCCGGACCTGGATTAACAGCTTACGAGACTCCGTCGTACTGAGACGGATGACAGTGATGCAGGGCGGGATGTTGGTTCATGACCCTCCTGCGCATTCATTGTTCAGCGGGGAGGGCGCTGATCAAAGTTTCGTAATTTCTCGCATCTTTCATTCCAGCCAGATGAGATGATTTAATGACTACGACTACTACTTTCAAGTGTCATGGTGATCTTGCACTCGGGACGTGAAAGACGGACTTGATTCCGAAACATTGTGCAATCATCCGTCTTTTCACACCCTCGCAGCCCTCAAATATCCCACCATACCTCCACAAAATCCGACCAATTGTCTTACTCTCTTCTTCTCGATATCCATCACTTCTCGGAACTTGACCACTTCCTGTCTGAGTTCCTCATCCGCAATCACCACACTTCCATGAATCTTCAAGAAAACTGCCATCCAAGCTTGCACCAACTCAAAATCCCGTTTCGATTTGAGAACGCCCGTGAGAGCTCGAACGAACAGGTTGTGTTCATTCTCGTTCGTGGTGGATAGAGAGCGGATCTCGATGTCTGCTGCTGCTGGAGACAAAGTTTTGAGGTGTTTGATGAATGGTTCGTGTGAGGTTTGGTCATGGAGGAGGGCCGTGAAGGGGGATTTTTGACCGGATTGAGAAAGTTTTGCGATTCGGCCTCGTTCCTTTTCGATTTCTGCGGCTGAAGTCGTGTTGGATCCCGAGGATGTTGTGGCTTTCGTTCCACCACCGCTTTGAAGTGAGGGGAGGAAGAAAGGAGCTTTTTCGGGTTTCATGGGGGCTTCAATGGGTTTGTTGCGTTGGCGGATTAGATCTAGGTGGAGGAGGTTTTGCCAGCGGGATTTGGGCACTAGGGAGAGGGAGATGAGGTCCGAAGAGAGGGCGTTGATTGGATCGTCTGAAGGGAGAAGGAGGGCGGCGGCGGCGGCATCGTCTTCGTCTTCTTCTTCGTGGAACTCTGAAGTGATGAGGTTTTGACCGCCTTCACCTGATGCTGTTGGGGCCTGAGTCGTTGTGGAGTGGATGATTGACAATAGGTCGCGTTGTGAGATTGCTCGGGTTGCCACGTGGACAAAGAGGCCGCGATTCGTCCAGATGTCCACACCCACTGTATCCTGCGTGGCTGTTGCAAGATACTCTCCTGTCGGCGAGAAAGCAAGAGAGTTGCAATCTGCTTTGAGCTTGAAGGCGTCAATAAGGTGTCCGGTAGGCAGATCCCAGAGAAAGACGAGTTGACCCATGCTAGCAAACATCCAATGACCATCGTCCGAGAAGGTGAAGTCGCTGATCTTAAGCTTCTGCAGCTCAGCTATGGGTGTGCGTGAAGGCCACAACTCACGAATTAGTTTCTGGGTGCTGATGTCGACGACACGTACGCAGCCGTCGGTGCATGCAAAGCCGGCAAGATCTGAGGCACGGTGGAAGCGCATGCTCAGAATAGCAGTAGAGCTTGACCAATCGATCTGGTGTCGTAGAAGACCGCTCTGGAAGTGCCAGAACTTGATCTTGCCATCTGCGCCAGCTGAGACGACAGTCTTGTTCAAGCTGTCAACAGCCAGACCGACGACTGCTGCGCCATGCTTTCCTTGACCACGATAGAATTTCTTCTTGCCATCGCCCTCCTCGACCAAGGCGTGTCGGTCAACGTCCAGGCGCAGCTGCTTGGCCTGCATTGGAGTGAGTCGTGGGGGGAAACGCTGTCGTTGGATTCCTGATTGCATGTTGAACAGATCGATGCCGCCCTTCTCAGAGCCGACCAGGCCGAAAGTGCCACACGGAGACATGGCGACCGAGGTCACATTCCCACCATCGCCAGTCTCGAATGCCCACCTTCCAGCCCTTTTCCGGCCCCAGAACCAAGTCCTTGCCTTGGTGTCATTTTCATGCGCCGTGAGCACGCTTTCCCATCCAGTCATGGCGCTGACTTCTGCACTGACCTGCTTGGACTTGCCCTTGTTCTGCCAGATGGGATGCTTTCCTGGTATTGCGCCAATGCCCCCATCGCGATTGAGGCTACAAGCCATTCCCGTGATGGGCGGACATTTGAGATGTGCCGAGCCATCACGATCTCCTGCAGGCCACGCCTGCTTCTTTGCTTTCTTCTGTATTGCACCTTGGCTGAGTTCTGTGCTCTGGCCATCTCTGCGCAATGACCAGGCCCACAGACTTCGATCTTTGCTGCTCGAAAGCAACCATTTCCCGGTATCATCCGAGCCATCCGAAGCTGTCGGTAGGAAGATCAACTTCGACACGGGCGCTCCATGACCTCGTCGCTCGTGCAAGATTCGTGGTATGGGAGTGAATGGAGTGGCGTCGAAGATCCAGGATTTGAGAGTGTTGTCGAGTCCGCTGCTCAGCAAAACGCCGTGTCCCGCCAGGAATTCGACGCGACTGGTACCACCCGGGGCGGAGGCTGTGGGCTGGGCGTGCGCTGCACGAAGCACACCGGCCTTTCTCCCACCATTGTTCAGATCCCACAATGTGATGTCTCCTGTGGCGGTCGATGCAGTGGCCATGACGCCCGGCGATTTGCCATCGTCGCCAGCACCCAAGCCATCTGTGCGGAACGAAATCGAGGTGACTGGGGCAGCAGCTGGTGTGTTCAGCTGGATGACGGTGCGGTCTGCACGCACGTGATGAATGACAAGGGGGCCGTTTTCTTGGGCGATGGCGACGAGCGACAAAGCAGGAGTCGGCTCTATGGCGGTGACGGCACCACACGCTGTGGAAGGAGGCAAGATTGTATAGACGAGTTTGCCGCTGGACACGTTCCAGATGTCGGCGCTCCCGTCTTCTCTGCCGACGATGATCTTGTTGAGGAAGGTGGGCAAGGTGGAGATGGACTTGGTGAAGGCGATGGGCGTGGGCGTGGGCGTGGGCGTGGGCGTGGGCGCGATGGGCCTCAGCGCCGTGTACAGCTGCCAGTCGGTGGTCTTCCACACCAACAGCTCGCTGGCGCACACTCCGACGACCCAGCAGCCAAACACACACAACGCCTTCACCTTCTCGGGCCTGCAGCGCGCCGGCACTTCCAATTCCGCCTCCTTCTTGCCTCGCGTGAACAGCCACACGCCTCTTGGGGAAGTCGCGTCGTCGCCGCCCCATGCAGCCACGATGTGCTCCTTCCACGCCTTGGTGGCCGTGATGTTGGCGGGCGTGTGCGGCGTGGTGACGAAGAGCAGGTTCAGGCCGCGACGCAGATCGTAAGTGTGCAAGCTCGTGCCCACACACGTCGTGATCTGGAAGGTGCTCTTGCCCAATGGCACACTCGTGAATGGCACTTCCGTGGGCGAGACGAGGCCGACGCTTCGGTATGGCGCGAAAATGCGAGACGCGCCTGCCTTTGCCTGTGCCTGTCGCTGAGGCTTTGCGAGGCCGTTGCCGTTGCCGTTGCCGTTGCCGTTGCCGTTGCCGAGCTTCTGCCGCTTCACAATGCGCCCGTCGACCTCCATGACACTCTCTCAAGAAGAAGAAGAAGAAGAAGAAGAAGGTGCGCACTTCTCCCGTGCGAAAAGTGGAAAGTTTCGAATCTAGAGATAAGGTTACAGATTGCATGCAGCCACAGCCGCAGCGGGGCAGCGGGGCAGCGGGGCCTGGTTGCCGGTTGCCGCACACTCCTTCACATGAATCCATCAATGCGGCGCAAACAGTACGCAGCCTGACTCCGGCCTTGCCCTTGCCGCACACATTCCTTTCTTCCATCGCCGAGCACCTGCTTGCCTTCCTGCCGACCTAGACACCACCGTGGCCGACTCCGATCGTGCCAGCATTTCTATGCCACCGCCCAACACCACCACCACCAGCACTACCACGACAAAGTCTCATCATTTTCGCCACCGGACAACGAGCCGCCCATCCATCCTCCGCCGCTCTGCTCTCGCCCTCGACTAACTCACACCAGCCGCCGCCCGCAATACCTCACCGCCGGACCTCCTCCAACATGGCCGATGCCGACGACATCGCCGGTGCACTCGAAGCAATTCGCAAGGCTGAGCAGCCAGACAGCCATAGAATGTCTTTCTCTTCACTATATGCCAGTGGGAGGAGTGCCATGGCGAGTGGTACGTGTGACACAAGCCATTGGCCCATCGACTCCATCCACTGACCGTCAGTGCTACCCCAGCCCCAAGCTCTGTGGCCGGAGCTTCGGACCATGATGGTTGCTGTGTCCTTGGTGTGCGGGAAGAGGCCATTGACACTGACCGTGAACAAACAGCCAAGCAAGAAGGCGCCGATCGCACCACCACCGCCACTCAAACCCTTTCCGTCACCACACAGAGCAAGGATGGAGCTCTGTCGCCTTCGCTGCCCGGATCCTTAAGAGATGCATACATACAAAACAACTCGGGAGCTCAGTCTGCCAACTCGCCTGCCTCCCCAAGTAAGACTCTTTCCTCGCCGCCGCCGCCGCCGCCGCCGCCGAGTCAGCAGTCCAGACAAGGCAGGACCGTTCGCGGGAGGACGCCCGGCACGTCGAGACGAGTGTCAGCGAGCAATCCCAACAGCGCTGCGCAATCCATGGACCGTTCCACTGTGAACAGCAATCATCCAAGCAAGATTGGAACCATTGGAATTTGCGCCTTGGATTCCAAAGCTCGGAGCAAGCCTTCTAGGAATATCCTCAACCGACTCGTTGGGAAAGGTAATGAATTCGATGTCATCATCTTCGGGGACAAAGTCATCCTCGACGAGAACGTGGAGAATTGGCCCGTTTGCGACTTCCTCATATCCTTCTTCAGCGATGGATTTCCCTTGGAGAAAGCTATTGCATACGCTAAACTGCGTCGACCTTTTTGCGTGAACGACTTACCCATGCAGACTGTGCTTTGGGATAGGCGCATGTGTTTGATGATATTGGATAAGCTGGGTGTTCCCACTCCGGAACGCCTGGAGGTGAACCGTGATGGTGGGCCCGTCGCACTGACAGCCGACATTGCCGCACGAATGAAGCAACTGACGCAGGTCGAATTGATCGGCTCGGAAGACGGCCGGGGTGGCGGCTGCCCACCTCCAAAAGACGTGCACATGGAGGAAGGCAACGACACTCTGGTGGTTGATGGCAAGAAGCTGCGCAAGCCTTTCGTTGAGAAGCCAACCAGCGGCGAGGACCACAATATCAACATATATTATCCGAAATCTCAAGGGGGAGGTGGTCGACGGCTGTTTCGAAAAGTCAACAACAAGTCCAGCGAAAAGGACGACAGCTTGATCGTTCCCAAGGCGATAACGGAGCCGAACGGCTCATACATCTACGAGCAATTCCTGAAGGTGGAAAACGCCGAGGATGTGAAGGCCTACACGGTCGGCGAGGACTTCTGCCACGCGGAAACTCGCAAGTCACCGGTCGTGGATGGTGTCGTCAAGCGCAACCCTAATGGCAAGGAAATCCGCTACGTCACCAAGTTGACGGCCGAAGAGCGTGTCATGGCCGCGAAGATTGCACGGGGTTTTGGCCAGCGAGTGTGTGGTTTCGATCTCCTCAGAGTCGATGACCAGAGCTTCGTCATCGACGTCAATGGATGGAGCTTTGTCAAGGACAACAATGACTACTACGACAATGCTGCGAGGATTCTCAAGGGCATGTTCATCAGCGAGAAGATGAAGTGGGATGGTCGCGCGACCCCGAGCGAGCCCGAGGACCCAGACTACGGACGAATGATGCTGCCACCAACTTCCGTGCCCGACGGCTCCCTGCAAAAGAAGGCCACGTTTGGAAAAGAGGGCGAAACTCCGGCGAGTGGCCATCGCGGGGCGCTCAGCAGCGTCTTGCGGAGTAGAAGTATCTCACAGCTGCGCGACCACGTCCATCATGCTGCTCACAAGGTCGGACATGCCCAGTCGATCAAGAGTCCAAGCGGCACCACGAGTCCAATCACATCACCGCCCACATGGGAGCGTGATCTCGAGCGCTCGGGATCGTTGCGTAATCGCGCGCGGTCCGTACACAATAATGACAAGAGCGAGCACGTTCTTCCTCCACCTGCCGTGCCGTCATACATCGACAATCTCAAACACGGAGAAAATGGACGGCCGGTGTCTTCCGACCTCGAATCGGTGGCTCACTCGGAAGCGCCCTCTACCCTCCCAGCTCCCGCAGCGAAAAGCCAGTGGAAGCTGAAAGGTATGGTGGCGGTCATCAGGCATGCTGATCGCACGCCGAAGCAGAAGTTCAAGTTCACATTCCACACGAAGCCTTTCGTCGATCTGCTCAAGGGTCACCAGGAAGAAGTCCTGCTCGTCGGCGAAGCCGCGCTGCACAGCGTACAGCAAGCAGTCCGCCAAGCGATGTCGGAAGGTGTGGAAGACATGAACAAGCTCCGGACACTGCAGAACGCACTTGCCAAGAAAGGTGCCTGGCCGGGTACAAAGGTGCAGATCAAGCCCATGTTCAAGAAGCCGAAGGAGGGCAAAGACAAGGACGAGAAAGATGCCGAAGATGGAGACACGAGGGACGAGAAGGAGGCGCGCAAGCAAAGCGTTCCCATGGTCGAATCCACCGAGCCAACTGACGTCGAGGACTGGCGAAAAAAGCTTGGCGCAGAGCCGTCACGACAGCCAACGAAGCCTGTAGAGTTTGGTGAGGTGAGCGACCCGACCGGTCCGCCGGGAGCGCGCACCATGTCGCGAAGTGAATCCATCCCGGAGATCACAATGTCGCGACACGCTGCTGCCGACCAGAATCTGGTGCTTGACAAGTTGCAGCTCGTCATGAAATGGGGAGGAGAACCTACGCACTCTGCCCGATATCAAGCGACCGATCTCGGCGAGAACATGCGCAACGACTTGCTCCTCATGAATCGACGTGTGCTCGACGATGTATCGATCTACACGTCATCCGAGCGCCGAGTGACCACCTCTGCGCAAATCTTTGCTGCGGCCTTCTTGGAGCAGGGAGAGGTGGAGCCTGAGCAAATCCGCGTGCGCAAAGACCTGCTCGATGATTCGAATGCCGCCAAGGATGAGATGGATCGAGTCAAGAAAAAGCTCAAGGGCCTGCTGCGTAAGGGTCACCAGGCACCAGAGCAGTTTGCATGGCCGAAGGACGGCACGCCAGAGCCATATCTCGTCGTGCGCCGTGTCGTCGAGCTGATGAAGTTCCATCGCCGAGTCATGCGACACAACTTTACCCGACTCCACGGATCAGAAGCTGTGTCTAGTCTGGAAAAGATTCAGAAGAGTCCTAATGGAGCCAATCGTGGCAGTGAAGCGGGCCTCGCGAACGGCATTTCTGGAGCCAAGAGTCCTTCGCCGTCATCCAGAAATGGGTCGGACATCTCACCTGCGGAAGCTCAGGCAAACCTCATACAGCCGCGATGGTGTACGGGCGAAGACGCCGAGCTCTTCAAGGAGCGATGGGAAAAGCTGTTCAACGAATTCACCGATGCCGAGAAAGTCGATCCTAGCAAGGTCAGCGAACTCTACGACACCATGAAGTTTGATGCTCTTCACAATAGACCGTTCCTGGAATGGGTATTCACTCCCAGCCAGGCGATTCTCAGCGAAGACGATGAATCCGAAGCGGGAGGCCGCCTCAAGCGTACCGAGAGCCAGACCATGCGAGAAGAATTTGCGGACACACACGAAGGGCAAGCACCTGCCGGTGAGGCCTCTGCCACCGGTCCCGAACCAACCCATGGTGATCCTGCAGGGATGGACTCGCTACAGCTGCCACCTCCGAAGCGAAGCGACACGGCCAGCACTGTTGCATCCAATATGGAGACGAGCACTGGTAGCCTGACCCGGCCGAAGAAGGAGAGCAAGGATGCCGAAAGCACGAAGCCGACGTTTTCACAGCGGCTGGGCTTCAGGCGTAAGAGTGCTGATCTCATGGCTGCTGCCAAGAACTTGGCCGTTCCTCCAGCTGCCGCCGCTCCTGTCACAACAGCCTCCAATGATCCGTCAGCCAGCTACTTCAATCTGTACAAAGGCAACAACGCACAAGCCGCGCAGAGCAAGGTCAAGAACGACCTGCGACTGGAGAAATTGAACGAGCTTTACAAGTTGTCCAAGGTCCTCTTCGACTTCATCGGCCCTCAAGAGTATGGCATCACAGACACCGAGAAGCTCGAGATCGGTCTCCTCACGTCCTTGCCGCTGCTCAAGGAGATTGTCAAGGATTTGGAAGAAGTTCAAGCTTCGGACGACGCCAAGTCTTTCGTTTACTTTACCAAAGAGTCGCATATCTACACTCTCCTGAACTGCATTCTAGAAGGGGGGATTCCAACCAAGATTGCACGCAACGCCATTCCTGAGCTCGACTACCT
Organism: Pseudocercospora musae; assembly: GCA_001578225.1. NCBI lineage: Eukaryota > Fungi > Ascomycota > Dothideomycetes > Mycosphaerellales > Mycosphaerellaceae > Pseudocercospora > Pseudocercospora musae. The sequence continues at coordinate 125,880 of LFZO01000011.1, read as the reverse complement.
GTCTCAGATCTGCTTCGAGCTCTACGAATCAGAGGACCCAGAAGCTTGTGCGTTGAACGATCCTCAAGCACCGTACACGTACAGCATCCGCATCACGATCAGCCCCGGTTGTCACACATTCGACCCTCTCGATGTGCAACTCGACAGCAAGCACTGCATTGGCTGTGCCCCACGCCGGTCTTTGACGGCCCATGGAGAGTGGAAGGAGGTGCTCCAGACACTTCGCGACAAGTTTCAGATGGTCAAATTGCCAACTTCCTTCACGGCAGTCAATCTGTCTGAGCGCCACCCGCAAGCTTTCGTCAACACTCTGCCTCACGATGGAGCCGGTGATGGGCATGCCGACGCGGAAGCCGAGCAGGCGAAGGAGCTGGAGCGTGTGAGACCCGAGGCGGAAGGTGCTAGCCAGATCGTGCCGGCACACTAGGAGCATGATCAGGAGGATATCGCTGGCGAACTGAGACGGGCCGATTCTCATGTTGAATGGTCGGTTATGCCCACTTTACTGCCTCGTCGACGATTTCCTCGACGAACACGGGCAGAAATGGCAGAGATTTTGCGAAGGAGGAGACTGAGACTAGCATCCGAGGAGGCAGAAAGAAGGGTCGCGTCGCTTCGAGCTGCGATACAACGGAACCTTCGTAGTCGATCTGAACATGACCACCAGCAGCAGCATGAATCTGAGCCGCCTGCGAATCTGGCTGTGCTTGCTACGTTGAATGAAGCCGACGTGGAGGATCATATTCAGAGAGGATTGCGAGTGTTAGCGTCTGAAGTGGCTGACAGAGCGTGTGCAATCTTCCGGTTGCGGAAAGGTCGTCGAGGACTTCCGCCCACCGTCGACGGTCCTGAGGCGCACAATATCCAAGACGTGGCATTGGGGATTCTGAAAGGACAAGCCGAGAGCCGACGTCTCATCGAATGGGCCAAGAAGGCTTCTATTGCTCCGCCTGAGTCAACAGCTGCGCACACTACGTCGGCAAACAGGGCCTTGGTCCTTTACAACTAGGAGATATCGGCTCCTGTCGTGCTTGCTACATTGGACGAAGCAGATATGGCGGATCTGCGGCGGCGAAGATCGCAAGGCAGAGCCGTTGAAATCATGGAAAGGACTCTAGCCATCTTACGGGTGCGCAAATCGCGTCACGGTCTTTCCCATCACTCACCACCAGTCCTCGAAGAGCGCTGGATGGATTACGCAATGAATACCATATCGAAGCTTGTTGAAGGGAACCAGGAGGTGTCTCTCGAATATCTCATCAAGACGGCCAAGTGTATGCCATTGCATGAGCCGACGTCCTCGCGTGCCAACATCCCCCTATCCTGCTCTGACGAGACGAGTCCTGAAACTCGGCAACAACCTCCTGCAACCAAAGTAACGATGCTATCTACTACTGTTCAGGCTGTTCCACCACTCTCTGAACGTGAAGTCTACTCGACGGCACCCAGCGAGTGGTCGGAGACCCAGGGGCGGTTGGAAAAGACTGATTCGCCATTTCTCTCCTTCCGCAATACACGGGCCGCCAGCATGATGATACCGCAGAATTTTGATCTCAATTCAGTATTCCCTTCGATCGAAACACACATCGGTCGAATACTGCTCAAATCAATTTTGTGCGGTCGTACCAACCAGCTGAGGCTGCATCGCTGGTAGTATCCGAGCCATCGCATCCCACGTTGTCACAAAGCCGCAGAGGTTGAGAGCTGCGTCTACATGACGACGGTTCGTGAAATCAGTCTCGACTCGGAGTTCCCGCCCTTTCTTGGTAGCAGCATCCTTCTGAAACCTCCTTTGTGCGGTCGGCTGAGTTTGCATCGCTGGTAGTATCCGGGTCATGGTATCGGGAAAGAAGAAACTGGTGATTCTGATGCTGAGGATGAGGTAGGAGACGCTCACTTTTGTACGGAAACTGTTTTGCTTGAGGATCCGGAATTGGTGGATGAGCATGACGTGGGATGGGGATGAAGATGACATCGAATAAAGGATGCTGTCGCTTGAGGACGAGGAGGAAACTGATCGCGAGGACGTTTTGTACACGACCATGTTTTTGAGTAGCATGGCATTAACACCCGTTGTGCATACAACACATACACATACATGCATACATACATACATACATACATTAGATCGCTTCGATGATAATATGAGAGATATCATGATCGCTACGCTGGTTTCGTCTCCTCTCTGTCTTGCGAGCGGAGTTCAATCATCACCTGCGGCGAGAAGAGGCGAGCAGCAGCATCCCATCGTTGAACTTGTGCCGAAGCTCTTCACCCCGGTTTAAAATTCGACTACCTCTTCTCTTGAAAACTGTGTGACGGCGGAGCTTTCCAGCACGGAACTTGGTTGATGTCGTCGACGACGTATACCGGGCTTTCGCTTTAATCTCTACTCGTCTTTATCCGAGTGTTGCCTGTCAGATATTGGTAACGATCAAAGCGGCGAATTTGAGGCACGAACCGCGCCTGACTTGTGTGCTTGTGAGGTCTTGTCGGTGCGTGCCTTGTAAACAGTAGCCATTTACAGATCGAGTCTGTATGAAGGTAGATGAAGCTGAGCGGTCCTTCTTTGTATGGGGAAGCTGACGTCGAGAATGAACTCCTCATTCCATTGAATCCGGCTTATCCATCGACGGAATATGAGGAAATCTAGTCGTAACCTTGCATATGATCATGAGGTATTGGAGCCGTGTAAAGAGTTCTGAACGCGAGGTTCGAGGTATTATAGCAGTTCTGTGGCGTCACGGGTACGACTTCTTCGGCATCTGTCAGCGTTACGTCCACGCACTATGAAATCTTCAGCGTCAGTCTCCGCCTCAGCTCTCGGAATTCGCGGAGGTCATACTGTATACAAACTCGCGCCATGCTGCGCGGTCTCAATCACCTGAATCGTGACATTGTCTCCCTTGTTCAGGCCCAGATCCGCGGGGATCCTGACATCCGGTAAACAGAATTGCGCCATGTAGACCGTGTTAGTCGGTCCAATGATCTGAAAGGCTTGGACTAAATTATTCATGTAATGTGGTGGCGGAGAGAATTCTCCAGGCGATGAGATTCCAATGTTGATGTAGAAGAGTGCCTTTTTATGGCCTGGGAACCAGCCTGGTTGGACTGAGATTGCGCCTCCGGTCACGGGCCAGAGGCTGCGGTTGTGGGTTAAAGGCATTCCGCCGCATGGATGCATCCACTGCATTCCCCAGGGAAAGCCACGGGTGCCGTTGGAGTAGTAGTCGATACCGACTGTATCTGGATTGAAGGCTGGTGGTGTGCCGTTCGTGTGGAGATTGTTGCCTCGCGAGCCTGGGTAGGTGAGGACCATGTGGGCTGATGTGAGCGAGAGGAGGAAGGCTGTGATGGCCAAGAAGCTCGACATTGGGCTCGTCATTGGTCCCGTGCGGAATCTCGATGTTGCGAAGTTGTGGTATCTCGTACAGCAGATGTCAATGGGCTCAATGAGATAAAATCAAATGGAATGACTCTGTGAGAGATACTACTGTCGACCGTGGTGAACGCTTTATCAGAGTTTCTTTCCTGCATTTCCGCAGAGCAGAACCTTCAAGGCACATCATCATCATCATCATCACCGCTACGCAGTCCATTCTGCGTGCGATGGGCACAATGTTGCTGTATACCTCATGGGTAGCGATGTGACTTCACGCAAGACTGCGTGGCGACTGGGCACTGCAAGGCCAACAAGATCTCGGTCAAAGGTGCTTGTGAAAGACAAGATGTGTAAAAGGATGTTTGGGCTTCGCTCCACACGTGCAGGATTAATAGGCGCCGGCTGGGAATATGCTGACAGAATGCTTGTAGGAGGTGCCCTTCCCAGTGCATGAGTGACGTCGAGGAAGGTTCCGGTGGCGGCGGCTGTTTCCGACGTGCCTTGGTGCCTGGTCGTGGTCTCCGCAGAACTTGTTCCTCTATTTCCTCCTTCATTCACTTACCATCTGTGGCACGCGCTGTTTCCCTTCTCCGATTCTTTCAGCCAGTCTGTATCAGTCGGTACTTCAGATGTTGAACCTTCCCCAGGTCGCTTTCCAGTGGAACGAGATGGAGTCTATTCTACCGCTTGTTTGCCGCTCAGGCAGAATCTACGCCGCACCCCTGGTTCTGTGCCTCATGCGGCCAGCTCTTAGGACATCCTTGCTGCCACTCACTGCTCGCGTGTGACCAGGTCGATGGCCAGATTGTCCAGTGAACACCGTCGTTCAGAAGAGCTTGTAGGGGCTTCTCCTTCTTATCCTTCCCCCTCCATTTGCCGCTTTCGTTTGCTGAAGGTCGCATGTGCTGGCTTAATGTGTCGACCACCCAGCGAATTCCTATGGTGATGCCTACTTGCTCCGGGATGCTCGAACGCAACCCAACGCACGTTACTTCGGCCCAGCATTGCGGCGCCTGATCCTCCGCAGGTCGCATCTGGGTGTGAAACTCTCTGGACAGCATGTTTAGTACTGGACGGCGGCCTACTCACGGCCACCCTTAAGGTCAATCACAGATCATCCTCTTCCGAATTTGGACCTCCCAGAATGGCTGTCACATTTGAGCGAACGATGAACGCTCCATTGTTCAACGATCATGCCGTATACCACGAATCAGTCCAGCACCAAGACTCGAGGTCACCTCCATGGGAAAGTAATCGCAACAATGTCGTTCAAGTCCCATTCATGAGACAGACAAGATCGCCGATGCGCGACGCCAAGCATCAAGAGGTGCTCGAAGTCGCTGCTGTCGAGACTCCGGACCATATCAGCCGTGGCCACCAAGTTCACGGACTCTTGACGCCACAGAATGATGTCCTATGGGGTACAAATCGGAGCTATATTCCGCCAGCTCCAATGTCGACACCACCTCGACACACAGCGCAATCACCTTACGAATCGATCAGGATCCCTCAAGGGCCAAAGTCGGCACCGCAAGTCCCTGCTTTCGTCAACTATCGTGCGGATATGCCGCAGAACTATGATCCGCGTCGCACTTTCAATACCAGTCCAGGCAACATTGAAGCTCAAGAGAGATCCTCGATTGCTGCACCACAGATCAGGCCTGCTCCAGCTCTACCGGGAACCATGGCAGCCAGACAACAAGAGTACCCTCGGGGCCGAAGCGGCGCAGGAAACTTCAAGAACAAAGCTGTTTCTCCCAGCTTCGCAAAACGTTTCATGTCGTCATTCAAGAACATGTTCAAGCGAGATCCTGTGTGCGAAGCGGAGTTTGAGCGCATTGAAGAACGGCATTGGTCAGAGTAGGACTTCGGCAGATGATTCTTTGAAATAGATGTCAAGCCGGACGAGGCTTTGAACGACACGTGTGTAAGCGCCGTGTGAAGAAAGCTTGTGGAGTGATAGCCATGGGCCCTTGCGAAGTTAAGCTATGCAGGCACTGGGCACTCACACAACCACGAGCTTTCGCACAACCATATCGCCTGGACTTGCAAGCCTTCAACAAGGGTTTTCAGACAGATGCTAAAGTCTGTCCCAGGTGCCAGAAGGTTGTTCTTTGGTCGATCATCTCTGACATGGCGTTCTGAGCGTTTCATTTCAACTTTTTCAGAGCTGGTTTTGTGCCGCACAGGACGTTCGTAAAGTTAGTCGTAAATAGATTGGCCATCTCGTCTGCGCACCTTTTGCGCGGCTCTTCTTCTTGAGTGACATTTCTGTTCTTCTGCACACACTCGCCGACCCGAAAATCCGTGATGTTTAGCCAGTTCTGTCCGTGCCCGCTCCTCTGATCGTCCATTCGACCCTTTAATCGTTGCATCGTTTCGTGACGCTCATGTCGTCACACCATACTATCATTTGTCTGCCGCTCCGCTCGTCCACGCACGTTAGTTTCGTGATCAATTAAGTTCCCATTCACTGTCAATGTAGGCGTATCTCCCAGCCTAGCGGTCGGACTCACATAGGCTCCAGGACTTGTTGGAACCGTACCAGAAGCGCCCTCCTGTTGCTCAGTCTGACATCTTCTTAAGTCCAAACAAGCTTTCGCCTCTTCGTTCTTCTTTTTCCAGCCACCTTCTTCTCGATCTTCTTGCTTTTGCGGCCACAGGACATCTTTGTGCTTCACTGCCCTGATCATCATCACAAACACCCAAAGCCAAATGCAAACAAGGATGATGGTGAATGCACATCCTAGTATCCTGATCACACGACTGTCGAGAGCTTTCGCAATCGCAAACGTCGCCGTGGCCAGGGCAGTATTCGGGAAGACGTATGAGTAAAAAGTCATCGCAAATGTCATGCGGCGATCGCGAACGCATGACCAATGTGCTCCGGCACTGACCAGGAAGAACCACATTGCCAGACCCCACAGCCAAAGGCCGAACCAGACCGATGCGATTTTGCTCACTTGACCCGCGAGCTCTCCGACTCCTTCGCCCATAAAGTTCTTACCAACCACACTTGGCAGAGTATCACCCATGCTGACTACTCCAGAGATCGTGAAGCCTGAAGGACCCACCGAGACGAACATTCCAGGTCGTAAAGTCTCTTGCGGAAGCTTCTGTGTCATAAGTCGGTAGATGAACGAAGCGTAAATCATGAGCGAGAGCAGAAAGCCGATGCCTTGAAAGACGAAGCCACCGACGATGATCTGTAGTGCTGAAACGCTCCGCCGGATGAGATGTTTGGCTAGGGTTGCGGCGTGAGGACCGATGACTAGCAGTGGGTAGCAAGGAAAGATCCAGACCGGAGTCATTTGTGCAACGGTAAAGGTTTGCGTCGACCACCTCAGGGCCATGCGTTAGCTCTGACCTAGCATTCGCAACTCGGACAGCTTGTTACACTCACAGGATCAGATATATGCCAGCACTGAAGATCACAGCCAGGCCACAGTAGACCCAGAAGAGGACATTCATGGTGCTCAGTAGCCATTCTCTGCTTTCGTCCGCGTAGTCTAATCCATACTGGCTCACGTTGAGGAGGATCGTGCCAATGGATATGATCGAAGCCGGAATGAAAAGTGATTCGGTAGGGTGTAGCAGAGAGTTCTTGAACGTTGATGGATGGTGATAAAACCGGAGAGATATCATGATCACGTTGAAGAAGAAGAGGCAGATGTTGAACAGGAAGAAGAAGCAGCCGATGCCGTACAGGCCGGGGAAACGATAAGGCACTGTAAAAAGAATGTGAGCGGAGGTTGCGGCACTGAGATTAGAGAACGAACCATTGTAGAGAGTGCTAGCTACACCTCCAGTAGCCATCTATAAGTACTTTGAGCAGCATTTCAACACATCCTCGGCCAAGAAGATTGTGTCACTTACCGTCATGGTGAACCAGGTCCATGTGAAGTGCCGGATACGCTCCTTGAAGTGAAGTTCGTGAATATGCTCATGAGGATGCAGTATCCTCCTGGTGATGCTGCTATGGCTCCATTGTCGAGAGTGTAGACGAGGCCGATTGGACTCTCGGGGTGTCCTTAGCCGTTCCGGAGATGTCTTCTCGAAAGAACCAGAGTCATACGTGCTGAGGTCGATTCCGGGCGACACTTGCGGCGTGTCTACACGGCGTTCCTGGCGCGCACCACGATGGGCCTGTCCAGCATCCTGAGGCCCGTTCACTGTAATTGGCATGGCCTTCCTTGCCGGGGGATTAAGCTTTGGTGTGGTCGAAGTGATAAGAGGAGGATTTGGACGTGTAGAAGAAGCTCATCCGAGTGTTCTCTCGTTCATGCGTTGTGTCAGCATGGCCACGATGCTCGCACAGGACTTGCAGGTTGGATGTACGGAGGGAAGAGAAATGTCTACTCTAGTGGCGCAAGCATGGTGCCGAAAGCCGAGATCTGCATATCGCTTGAGGGAGCCCTCGTTGGTATCAAGTTGAGCTATCAGAACTACGTTTCAAACCCTGACTTCTGTGGGCGCTCTAAGGCATTTGATCTTGGCTCGGACTCTTGAGCAAATCACATATCAAAACTTCCACACGCCATGAAGAGGGGTAACGGAGCAGGACATCTTTGCCCGGGTCGAACGAACATTGATCAGCTCACACTCAAGGAATCTGTATTATGGCTTGCAAAGGACCTTCTCAAAAGCGACCTCAACCGCTCCTCCGCTCGTGCTCACCATCACCATTGGGATAAGGCTCGTTGGGAATCCTCTTCTTCAGAAACTTGCAAAGTGGCTGCCATCCCTCCTTGTCTTCTAGCCTCAGTGTGAGCAGTCTCTCCGCCGGGATTGCCTTCTTGCAGTGCATCACATGGTCCATATACGCCTCTTTTGCGCCATTTCCAAACTTGCCCTGGCAGAACATCTCGCACCACGTGCTGAGCAGACGCTGAAATGGTCGTGCATGCCAGGAATCGTACAGGGACTCGCAGAACAATGACCACGAGTCGACTTCAGCAAAAACATCTTCCTGCATGTCTCGGTGCCAGTCGTCGACATTTCGTTCGGTAAGGACGAATAGCGCATTCGGATACGCTTCGATCAGCTCGTCGACAAATGCGAACCCCGGGAGACCGATGATGGCCTAGCAGACTCAGCAAAACCGTCGTGACGCGGAAACGTCTGCCACTCACATTGTATTCGCCCCAGATCTTGTCGAACTCTCTTCTGCGATACGGCCTTGCATCGTGTCCTCCCTTTGCCTTGATTTCCAACGCCTCATTCAATAGATCCATATCTCTTTTTCCGCTCTGGTCTGGATCGAAGCCATGGTATACGCGATAGCCAAGTCTTGTCAGAGCGTCCAGAAGGCTTGCGTTCCCAGTCTTCGGTAACCCGACGCAGCATACCTTTAAGTCTCTCATGGGCACTGAGCGGTCTTGGTCGACGAGCCGTGTCATTGCGACTCAAGTTGTCGTGACTATGCTGCGACCTTTGTGTCTGTTCGCTCGGTCGGACAGAGGATAACCCGTCTGGAAAGCCGGTCGAAGGCCTTTCAGACGCTTCAGAAGGCTGGGCGTTCATGCAGTGCTGTGCTGAAAGGCTACTTTGCTGTATGCCAAGTTGAATCGTTATTTCAATTTGGCGGTGACCAAGGACACCCGAAAACTATCGCGATTCACACGAAAGTTACCTCCTGCTAGGAATCCAGATTTGTGCAGTGTAGCCTGGTAAGCTTTGGAGTATATGAATGCTTTGAGCCTTTGACCGCCACTCATTGACATGGAGGTAGTGCATCCTGGTCGAACCTCAAACGATCTCGGAACTCGCAATCCCACTCCAGCGTTACGGAGTCAGCATGCTGTGATAGTCTTCTGTCACAATCACATCGTTCTTGGTGCCTTTCTTGTGCTCTTCTCTGGTAATACCTCGCCAGCTCTGGACGTCACGAAGCGCTCTCCAGATTTCGAGTTTCTTCACCCAGAATGGATCCTCAGCAGTGGCGACGGAACCATCGGCGGTCAAGAGACGGACCTCGAACTCTTGTTCAGTGCACCAGCCTATCGTGGTGGATGTGTCGCCCTGAAGAAAGCGGCCAAATGGAGTGACGAACTCGAAAACATCATGCTTGTCTTTTCTGGTGAAGCCAGCTCTCCAGCCCGTATACCACCAAATTGGCGCATCCATAACGTGTGAGATGCCAGTTCCGGGATCGATGTAGTCATCGAAGCCTTTGGGCCGCCATGCGATATGATATCTGAAGACTTCATGAGTGGTCATGCCTCCGTAGAATAAACACTGGGCCCATCCGCGTACAGCAGCATGGCATTGCACATCGGCGATGATCTCGCAGTACATCGATCCCCAGTCCATGATGCTGTTGGCATATTTCTTGAGAAGCAGCTGACATATATCATCAGGATACAGTGTCTTAAGCTTAGCCATCAAAGCGTCGCGGCTATTGATCACTCTTGCGGTCCGGTAGCGACTGCGAGCCCAATGGTCGTATATCGTCTTCTCGTCGTTAGGGTCTCCAATTACCAGCTGGAAACCTCTTTGCTTCAGCCTTCTGCCGAACTCTCCGCTCCACAAGGACTGCATCATCCATGGAGGGACGAACCCGCCTTGTCCGTCTGTCACGGGCTTGAACTCCGGCTCGAGAATCTTGACAACTTCCATCAACTTGTCGCTTGACACGCCTCTCAGCAATCGCATCTTGTCTCTTGCAGGCAGATTGCGATCAATCATGAGCTGCTCACAGATCTCATCAAATTGCTTCTGTGTTTTCGGCGACTCTGCAGATTCTGGCTGAACGCTCACAGCGCCACTAAACATGTAGGATCTCCGAATGATGCGCTTGTCGGGGGGCTGATACGCATCGAAGTGAACCTGGAAAGCAGTCATTGGACCGTAGCCGCCGGCAGTAATGTTCTTGGCGTTTCCTCCGAACAAGTGAATGTTCTCGTGTGTCCACTCGAGCGCCATTCGAAGGTCCCAGAGACCAAAATTGCCCGCAGAATCGCTGATACTGAGCGATTCATTCCAGCCATCATCGACCAAGTCCTCGCTCGCCAGGAAGCCGAACAAGCCGACTCTAGCATTGGCAGAAACCACGATGCGAGGGCAATCTCTACTTTCGCGGAACAAATCGATGGGGTCGAGGAAATTCTGCTGCATGCCGTGTCCACATTGCCACCCACCACCAGGAAAGTCAAATTGTACTGGCCAGCCTCCTACGGGCTTTTCCACTCCTACCGGCACCCAAATGTTGAGAAATAGGCAGTCTTCATCCAGTAGATTGCAGACCACCTCTTCCCATAGCTTCTTCTTGCCCTCAATTGGACCCATGGCCTGCTGCGGACACATCGCTCCAAATGACCTGTAATCCCTCGGATGATTGTTGCCATCCGAGAATATCCAGTCTTCCGGCAAAGGCTCGGGCTTCTTCCATCTGCGATCACCGGTGGGCGGCAGCGCGTACCGTATACGCGTATAGCGTCGATATATGGGACGATTGATGCCCACGTCTCGAACCTCGATCCCGATCAAAGTTCCTCTTGCAGTGCGTAAGGTGTGATCGCGTTGAGTAGAAGTCGCTGTACCCATCTTCGAGCGTTTCTGGTGATGTAGATGGATCTTCGTAAGAGACTTGACTGCTCGTAGCATGGTGTCGGTTTATAGGTGAAGCTCGGACGAGTCAGTGAGCGAAGCTTCATTGCTTCCTTGTTGAAGAATGTAGGATAGCACGCGCGAGCGTCTCAGATGCTGTCGACTTTATGCGCGACACGCGATGTGTTTGACTCCCTCGGTGATCCATGGAAGGAGGGATTTGATTGTGCTTTTCGAAACTTTGACATGGGATTATGCTTGGGCTCTTTCTGGATTGTGATTGAGTTCGGACTGTTTCCGCAGAGTTTCCCTTGAGTGCTTACATGACAGGCATTATTCGGCTGAGTAAAAGGAGCTCTCAAACAAGTTCAGTCCAAGCAATATCACAAGAACATCTCTCTCATCGATACTTATCATGTGCCAAAATGTCTTGGTAGTATCCCAACATGAGCTCCACCTTGCAATCAGTGTCTTGGAAATCGACACGAATGTCTGATCAACCCGGGGGGCGCATATCCATCATACGATCTGTTCGAAGCTTCTCAGTTGGCACTCGACAACGACGAACAAGTAGACAATCGCGAGATGTCCAGTTGTCACAGCCGAGGACTCATCTTTCCTCCATATTTCGAAATGCATGACTGTAGCCTGTGACCCGAGGAGTTGACAAGACGCACACAGGTAGAACTTCGATGGCAGACTCAGACCCAGCTTGCTTTGGGATATGAATTGCACTGGTACTGGATGCTGAGTCCGTTGACATGGGTCGAATGCGCTTCCTGAGCAGTGAGCACACACCCTGCCGGAAAAGTGAGGTCGGCAACACTGTTTGCTCTCTTGCTTCACCCTCGGAAGGCCTGGACAACGCTTCTCTTGCTACTCTTTGGTGAAGAGACGGCTTTCAAGAATGTGGCACCACCCAGACTTCCAGGAGTGCTGATTGCCATGGTGGATGTGCGTGGCCCGATCTTCTCGCTACCCTGGACGCCATTGCCAGCGAAGCCAACTTTATGGCAAGTCTGATAAGAGACCATCTTCTCGCTCATGAAGACACGAAACTACCAGCCTGAGCAGACGCTCTCTTGAGGCTGGAGCAACGGAAGTGCTCACCACTCTATTAAGTTGTCCTGAGACAGCACAATTGATGCTTAAGGAACGCTCGAGGTCCACGATCCTCGGTATCCTCAATTTCTTCCGATCCAATGACATGTCACTGATATTCGACAAATCTAGTGAGTCTGGTCTCTGCACTCTGCCGCTACGACCATGAGTAAGCATGCCATACAAAGTCTAGCTCGTGGCTAGTGGTTTCGACCAACGCCTACATGCAGATTGAGACGGTGTACGGGAACGGACATGCAGTGCAATAGAAGTATAATGGCTCTCACGTAGGGGTGTTACTTGGTTAGTAATAGCAAGGGTTAGTAACGCTACTAACAATATTACTAACCGTTGCTTTGTTAGTAAATAGTTACTAACTATAGGGCTATTATAAGCTAATCTAAAGGAGAAGGTTATAGTTATTAAGGATAGTATAGTACTAGTAACTAGTATATAAAGAATATAGATAAAGTATCTATAGAAGACATAGATTTAACTATATATAGACCTTAATTTTACTATAGATTTAAATATACTATTGCTTCTAAGATAGCTCTTCTTATAGTACCTATCTAAGTACTTCTATACTAGTATAGTTACTATAAGTCTCTAGTACCTACTAGCTATCTTATAATAGGTCTTATATATAAATAACTAGAGCGTTATAGAAGCTAGAAGCCTAACTATTTAATAGCTTAAAGAATAGTAAATATACTAGTTAAGAAGTAACTAGTATTAGTAGTACTATAAATATCTCTTTATAGTTAATATTATCTAACTCTTTAACTTCTTCCTTATATTCCTTATAGTTATTAGGTACGCCTAGTTAACAAAGGCTAAATACCTCTATAAGTTAATCTTTATATAGATAGTAAGAGTCGCTTAGTAGTAGATAGTAATCGTTTATTATTATCTCTTTAAAGATAATAAGTATATCTAATTTATCCTTATAGACCTCCTTCTTAGTTACTAGCTTTAAGCGCTTAATCTCTCGTAACTAAGCTTATTATTATCTTTATATAATCTCTTTAAAGAGTCTTTTATATAGAGCGTAACTATTAATATAGATATAGATATAGTTATTAATATAAGCGGTAGATAGCTTCGAGCGATAGTTGTTCTATAGGAAGTTTATAGTACTAAACGCGTACTTAGAAGATACTAAATTATTAGAAGTATAATATAGGTATAGCGTAATCTCTACTATTAAAGATACCTTATAAGTAATAAGGTTCTAATAGTCACGAATATTACTATACTCTCGCTAGTAACTAAGGTCGTTATTAATAGTATAGAAGCGCTTACTTAAGTCTCTAAACTCGATAAATTTATTACTAAACTATAGATATATAGAGTATACGCTTTCGTTAAGTTCTTAGTATCTAAAATAGCGCTTAAAGAAGGAAATTCTTATAGTATTATTAGTATTACTAAATAAGCTAGAAATACTAGGATTAGTAATATCTAGTAAGTAGATAGTCTAGTAGATAGATTAAGTCTATTTCTATATTCTAAGATTAAAGAGAGATAGTAATTTAGTACTTTATAGTAACTTGTAAATATATCTACTTAATAGATCTATATAGTTACTACTAGTAAGGTATAATATTACCGACTTAAGAATTATCGCTCTTACTAATAAGATACGCTTCGTTAACGAACTAAAGAAGGATATATAGATCGTAAAGTCTATACTAGAAGACTACTAAGTTAATAGTTACTAATACTACTATCGTACCCTTTATAAGGTATCTATTACTATCTCTATAGAGCCGTTTTAATATTATTCTTATATAGTCTTAAAGGACTATAGTCGCTACGAATAGGCTATATATTAAGATATAATATAAACTCTAGTAAATTAGGTATACTACTATAAAGGCTCTTATTACTTCGCTTCTATAAGTTCTATTCTTAGTAAATACTTTTAATATATTCTATACCTTTTTAGACCTCTTAAATATACTAATTACGTAAGCGGCGGCGCGGAGGGTATTAGCGTAATAAGGTAAGTACGATTTCTTTATATAGTCTATCTAGTTATTAATATATAACTAAATACTATACGAGTTATAGAATACGTATATTACGTATCTAGTAAGTAGATTCTTAGTAAGTCGATTATAGAGCACTCTTATTATTATATAGATATTGGTTTAGAGGGAATTCTATCTCTTAAGATTACTATTAACGAAGGATATTATCTACTTAGTTACCTATCTTACGAGGTTTATAGTATTAGTATCTAAGTCTTTTATATCTAGTAACTTATAGAAGAATAAGCTAGATTAAGTATTTACTAATAAATTATAGAAGTATATACTACTATGACTCTTACTCTTATTAGTACTAAAGTTAAGGTCCTTCTATATATTAAATACCTCTTAAATAGCCTTCTTAACTTTAATCTTAATACTTAGAAGATACTTAATAATCTTCTTGCAATCTAGTAGATTATAGTACTAATTAAAGGTATAAAACGCCTTAGTCTATTTAGGATAATACTACCTATCTACTATTAAAAAAGATACTACTACTAACTAAGACTACTTTTATAATAGTATAATCTTGTACTTCTTTATACTATTAGCGATTATATAGTAGCTTTTCTTACTACGTAAGTAGGTAAATTAGTTATTCTAGCTTAAGCTTTAGATATAGTAGTAAATACTCTTAATACTACTTATATTTAGATAGGTATTTCTACTTCTATTTAAGGCTATTCCTTATAACTATATCCTTTAAATAATTATACTAGATATAGTATACAAAGTTGCCTTAGTTATCTTTTTAAATAGAATAGAAATTAAGGAAGTCTATATAGATTAGCTTAGATATTTCTAAAAAGCTCGAATTTAAAGATTCGTAGAATTACTTAAAATACGAAAAATAGAGGATCTAATAGGCTAAATAGATAGTAAAAATATAAATAATACTCTCTTAATTAGCTCTATCGAATTCTTAAGTTTTAGGCCTTTCTAATAATATTAGTATAGATACCTTTATATAACCCTATAGTTACTAGATAATCCTAAGTATAGTAGTATTTCTAGTAATAATCTATTAGTAGATCTATAGAAGTACTTTCTATACTAATCTTTACTAATTTAAGCTTAGTTAAATCGTAAGAGATAGATCTATAAAGGATACTAGTACTAAGTATATCTCTAAGCTAATATAGTAGTATTCTATATATTTACTTACTTAATACTATTATAAGCTAAAGTCAAGACTAGAGCCTAAGGTAGCGATAACAATAGCAACGGTTAGCAACACTCATTCTATTACTAACGCTGCTATACAGGTTAGCAACGTTACTAACGACACCCCTACATCACGGCTTGGTGTAGTCGGAGAGTTGCAGAAAGTCGTTAGGTCCTGCAGGTGCATTAGGGCGCGCTCTTGGCTTGGAGATGCAGTTCTTCGCCATACGATTATTGGAGATCTCCTTCATCTCATGGCTGGAGGAAAGGAGCTGGAATCGTGACTACGAGCAGTCGCTGGGGCCTCGATGGAGTGAAGAACTCAGTGAAGGCTGCTATCGCCATCGGGACCACGAGCCCATGGGCCATCGCAACGCTTTCCCGCGAGGTCGATCCCATCATCAAACACAAACACTATCTATGCGAAGCTCGGCAAGGACCGCATCCTACGTCCTGCGATGTCAACCTTAAGCTGGGTTCGATTTTCGATCACCTTGGACCTCCTCTGGGGCCAGACGTGCCCAAAGATCGGTCTTCGTCGTTAGTCGATGCACATGAAGACTATAGAGACGGGATATACCCTCGCAATCTGTATTACTGTGTACCGGAAGATGGGCAGAAGTATGTACATACCTCATTGGTAGATGAGCCTCCAGGGTATTGACTTTGACTATTACGCTCGAAGACCTTTTTTGCAGCTGGAACGAGCTCAAGTGCATGCGTCATAACGAGAAACCTCATCACTATCGTTCACGTTGAAGGCTCTCAGTTGTCGAGCAAGAGACATACACCCGCCATCAGAATAATGAATGCTCCAGGATCTGACTGTGGGTATCAACAACGCCATGGAACGGGACAAACCCTGCGACATCGATCACTGACAGTAAAGCAGTAGCTGGAAAGCGTCAGACATCGCAAGATGCTTCACTGGTTCTAAATCAGCTCTGGCGCATGGCGAGCGAGAGCCGATTGTTTTGGTATCATCATCACCGGCATCGTCCGAGTTTCCTAGAGGCGTATTGTCCCTGCACAATGCACATGCTGTCCCGTTTGCGGGCATCACAATAGCAAAAGTGCGGAGAGTGCCAGGATGAACTGCACCCGACAGGGCTCGCCCTGGTCGACTGCCCCAGCCCACGGAAACATATTTCGCAATGCGCAATAGCACCGCGTGCCAAATGTGATCAAAACCAGCAAATCATTGGATGCGAGAAGACCATTTCTCTTTGTTCCACCATAATCTCTGCGCAGTTCAGAATCTCATCATGTTCCCACATCCCAGACTTGAGCTTCGCTGGCAGCGACAGATAAGCAATGCTTGCTTGATAATGCATACGCATTTGCGTATAAAATTGGAAGCAATATCTCGGCGCTTCGGAAGATCTCCATTCCATTGTGCGAGCTCAGAGACCAGGTCCGAAGCATGTGACTTATCTTCAATGGATACGTGCAAAGTTCAAACCTGTTCCTGAAGACGAGCGTGACGCGAACCTAGAACACCTTCAGTTTGCTTTCGACACGCTTTACTGCTGGCAGTGGCTCAGAGGAACAAGCCTTCTCAGACCCGCATGCTTACACGTCGTTCAAGACGCTCGCAGCTCGGTTCCTGCCACCACCTGAAAGTGAAGCACAGTGCATGACTTGCTTGCGAATGTCGTAGAACTCAGCAGTCTCTTGCTCCACATCGTTACAAACTTGCTTCGGTCGACTACAGGCCCAACACCACTCATCATGGCTAGAAGTACAAATCGCGACCTGGAACGGCAACTGGGCTTCATTTCGTCCCCGACAAAGAAAAGGTGCACTAAGGACAGCCCATTGAGAGACCTGCAGGTTGAAATTGAGCGTATCGTGGACGAGTATTCAACTTGGCCCACCAAAATGGTCGCCTTGTCAGTGCCTTTGAGGCAAGATCTTGATAAAGTATTTGCAGCTTTGGCTCCGCGGCTGTGGTCCGATACCAACGGCAGGTTCGAATTTTTTGTAAATGCTCGCGACAACGATCTGGAAGGCTTCTACACGCGAGATCTCTTCTACTCCGTACCAGAGGACAGAAGTTTGTGAGTGTCTGAGCTTGATCAGCCTTGAGGGTGCCCACTGACCATGAGCCTGAAGTTTGGAAGAAATATTCCACAAATGGATCAAATTGAAAGTCGTCAGGCGAATCTCAAATGTTCAGAATGGCATGGTGAAGCCACGAGTGCCGCAGCCTGACTGGGAGCCCAACCCCAGAAGATCATCAAGCACGAGCATCCGTACAAAGTTGGAATATTCAGAAATCAGTGATGTGAGCTCATGCACCTCGAAGCAGTTGGATATCGAGGATCGCACTGGCCTTTCGGAGTCTGGTTCGGAGGGCATTGAGATCATGGTCCCACGACGACCGCGAGGCGTACAGTCAGCCCGAGTGTACTCGACATCCTTGCAGCCTCCGAATCACAGAGGCACATCTTGCCGCAAACGATCGGGCTCGTCCACGGATGAAGCACTACGAACCAAGCGTGCTCGTTCTGAGCATTTCGCGTCGAACATCAAGGCCACGCCATCGCCGCTCGTGGTCGTACTAGCCATCTCGTCTCCTAAGTTGGCTTCCATTGCGCAGCGATACAATTGCCTGGAGAAAATTGGCCTCAAACCTACAGACGAAGACAGACCTGTCGGCCAAACTGCTGTTCCAGCTTGCAACGTGAAAATAGCGCCCGTCTCTGGAAACGCCACTCCAATAGACAACGAAAATATATCAGCTGCTCAATCGACGCAGTCTCCTAAGCCGATGATCAACAGAGTTGGGACAAAGGCGCTTCAACACGCCTCACAAGGTGACCTGACCCTCACAGACGATGCGAGTCCATCTGAACCTCCTTTGCCAGCTTCAAAGCCGTCCGACCTCGATGTCAGCGTCTCTGAACTATTCACAGCCATGTCAAGCCCTGCGACAGTCAGTGCTGATGCCACTATGTTTAACTCAACGACTCTCGCTAGCCTGGATCCTGGCTTGCTTGCCTCCGTAGATGTTCAGGCTCCAGCTTCGGCAGCCCTCACCGATCGTTTTGCCGCGAATTGCACTGCTGTCACACCTGTTGTGTGCAATACCGCTTCAATACCTGCGCCTCAATCAACGTCCAGAGACTCGGAGCAGACCAACACTACCGGAATCGTGCTGGAAAATGGAAGCCTAAAGAATGGTGAGGTGCAGGTTTCAGTCGATGCGTTCGAGAACGCAGAGATCCTTATCGACTGGGGCATTAACGTATGCCCTCCTACATTCTTTGCGATGGAGGACTGTGCGCTGGTTGAGGATCTATTCTGCTTGGTCGAGCGATACATGCCTACGCCATTGCGTGCCATGCGGATCAAAGAATTAGCTTTCGAAATGATCACGCAAATTGAGGGACCAAAAGCTGACTGCCGCATCATTCGAGATAATCGGCTTGGACGCTCTAGTCTGCGCAGGATCAAGAAGGTACTTGCGAGACAATGCCAAGAACTAGACGAACTGGAGATGAAAATCCATGTTGAATGGGAAGGCGGAAGGTGAACGAAGACATGAGTTTTGAGTTATCGGATCCAAGGAATACCATGGTTTGCCATTCGGTTCGACCGGAACCACTCCATTTTGAGGCTGATTCTGCTGGGCTTGCGAGACCGGAGAACTCTGACTGATACGTGGCTTTCTTGTCTCGGAGCGACCAGCACGTCTGTTCGTCCTGAGGTTTATGATGTTTTCAGTCAAGAGCGGCGTCGGCTTGTCCATATCTTTGGCGCCAAAATCTTCGCGTTCACAATTTGCGATGGATGGGGTTGCTGAAGTACAGATTTAGGCAATAGCAACCATTGAAAGTCTCGCCAGCCTCTGGATTCACCAACCAGGCATAGCGGTTGGAACATGCTGGAAATGTCCAGTCAAACCGTGGAGAAGACCGATATTTCATACGCATGCAAGGCGTGTGGCCGTTATGCCGCCCAAGTCCTGGCAGTCCAGCAACCTGAGAGGACTCTGACTAATACAGAAAACTACGTCTTCCACGTAATTGACACTTACCTTTGTATACTTGGAGGTGTGCCACCAGTGTCTACCTCGGAGACTGCGAGCCTGGGCGGGCAGCTGCTGGATGATGAGCTGACCTCCATGAACGATACATTGCTTGGTGAAGAGGTGCTGCGTCGCACGAATGCATACAGACAGGAGCTGCAAGAGAAGGCTCGGCATGAGTTGTGAAGCTGTCTGAATG
Organism: Pseudocercospora musae; assembly: GCA_001578225.1. Taxonomy (NCBI): domain Eukaryota; kingdom Fungi; phylum Ascomycota; class Dothideomycetes; order Mycosphaerellales; family Mycosphaerellaceae; genus Pseudocercospora; species Pseudocercospora musae. The sequence goes on along the minus strand of LFZO01000011.1, from coordinate 106,414 downwards.
GCAGAGCTAGAATGATATCGCTGCATGGGGAGGCCAAGGTCATCATCTCAATGAATGTCTGAAGTGCTGACAAGAGAGCATGGGTGTAGCATTCGGTCTCTCAAATAGATGACACTCACTTTCCTTCTCTTATTCGCCAGGTGCTCGTGCTTCTCGGCAGGCTTGGTGTGCGTTCGCCTAGTGAATGAAGAGGTTGTTCTCGCTGGCAATGTGAACTTGGTCGCGCCAGCAGGTGAGCCACGGCCCCGGCCCACAGGCATATGCGCAAGCTGCCGTGGTGATAACGGAGATCAGTCGGGTGACCTGGTTGGCTACTATCCTGATTCGATCGTCTGCTAGAAGTCCAAAGAGTGTGGAAGAAGATGTGGACTGCTCATCAATCATCTCCTTGCTGCCAAGCCATTAGCGTCCCTCCCTTCAGGGTGTGAGCTTTCTGCTTTCGAGAACATCATCTCCATTCGAACACTGTCCGCCTCCACAGCCACCAGAACCGCATTCTCTACTTGGCCTTGGGAGGTGTCTCAACGCCAGAAGCATGCTTGCCTACAACATAATGTTTTCGGGCGCAGCTATGCTGCCGTGACCCAGATCCTGACTAGCCCACAGACTGGGATCTGTATCCCGAACATCGACATTAATATTAGTCTTCGTACAGAAAGCGAACCCTTGCATCGCCTCCCCTATTCGCAAGCCGGAAAGATTGCACGACGACAAGGGCGCTCGTGGCCCTATATTAGAGCCGCGTAGTTGGCTATGGAGGTAGGAAGAACACAATCGACATCGAGCATTCACATACGATAGAAACCAACTTGAGACCATAGCACACCCTTCCAAAATGCGCACCTCCACCATCATCGCTCTTGCGGCCTCATCTCTCGCCTCAGCCTCCCCACTCGGCACAGTCGATCCACCGGCCACAGCCCACTTCCACGTCTCAAAATTCGTCTTCGGCTGCTCAGCAGGCTGCAACTGGTCCTTCAACGTCACCGTAGAAGGAGAAGCCAAAAATCACCCAGAACTCAAAACCCCAGTAACATGTTCCGGCGGCTTGGACCAGGACAAGGACTACAAGAAATGCGACGTCGGAGCGGTCAGCAAGACCCAACAAGTTTTGGCGTATATTGACAAGGACACGAATGAATTGAAGTTGCAGTATGCTGTCAACAATTTGGAGGAGCATAAAACTTATAGGTATTATGGAGAGAAGGAGGTTTATGCTGCTACGAGTGATAAGGGGAAGTTGCAGCAGGACGAGTTTGATGTGCCGGAGACGGACGCTGCTGTTGCATGATGCATACGGGCATGGGAATCGTGGGAAGGGAAGAAGCAAATGTTTATGTCATTGTACTGTAGTCTAGATACAGAATGCCAATAAGTTTTGTCTGCGTTCATCAGAAGTTCCGTTACGGCGTTCGAGAGCGTTAGCAAATTGCTTTGGGAAGATTTCTTGCCTGTGGCGCTCAGAGATGAGGAGTTCCGATTTAAGCCTGATCCTCAGCTTGTTGGCCATGGCTTGGAAAATGTTCAGCGCGCGGTGAATCTGCTTCGAGAAGGTATTAGCGCCAAGAAATTGGTCGTGACGATGGGATAAGATCACCAAGTCGCAGTGTACCTGCTGGCCGGAGAGCTGATATATCAGCTCTGACAGATAGTTCTATACAGCGTCAGCCTTGCAACTCTTGTTTGAAAGGATCGCCCCAACGTCATGAACATCCTGAGTGCTCCAGCATCTCAGTATGATGTGTGCTGGCCATTGTTGCCAGTGTATATCGTTCGCATTCAGAGTGGATATGCTTTCCTTTCATCTCCTCTACACATCGGCTGTTCGGTCGCTTTGTCTTGAGCAGGTATTCAGTGCGGTACTGCTGGCGAACGTAACTTTTGCTCCTTCTACGCCTTTCGCGCTCATGGCGAATGAATATACCTGCTCGAAGCCTCCTCAGCGACATCCACGCCAAGTCCCGCGCTACGTTCGCCGTCTCCTCATATCTTAGATGGCCATATCTCGACTCTTACTGTACACCCATGTTCGTAATGGCGATGCGCTTGCATATTAGATCCTTCGCCAAGTCAGCTTCAAGAAAGCGCAATCCTGCATCAATCCTTACGGTGGAAGAAGAATCTCGCTCCAGCTGCTATGAAGGAATGCGACACCACCCTAATACATCCGTTAGCTCGTATTGAATGCAGGAGTTGGTATATTGCATACCACGAAAAATGCAAGAGCAGTCACTACGCTTCGGTTCTCTGGGTTTGTGATGGCATTGTATGTCTCCTTTGCGATATTGCCCCGCTGTGGCTGTCGTGGGCCGACTGCGCTTCCTCTGACGGCCTTCGGTGGCATCGTGGGTTCGTGGAATGCGGTAGTGCGATGGAAATGATGTACTCGTCGAAATCGATGTACTCGTCGTGGTTCACTGCTTGAGGTGTGGGAGGTTTGTTGTCTGGCTGTGGCCTGGACTAGACATGTGAACAGTGGTATGTGCACCTCCGCGGAATGCGCCCAGTTCATCAACTACACCGTTCAAGACTGCACAGAAACACATCTACTCTGTGGAGCCACATCAAATACTTCCTTTGCCAGTGAGCACCTGTCAACACGGCAGGCAACCGAATCTTGATCGTGATCCTCGAAGTCATGATCAATTTATCTCCCGCACCTGCTTTCTCCTCAGGACCCGCCGCTTCTCGATCTGCTTCTGGCCAGCAAGATATCGCACCTTCCTGAATCTTGGAGTCAGCCGTCGATATGAATCCAAAAACACCACACGTCCTGAATCTCTACTAGATACCGGCGAAGACACGGAAAAGCAGTTCGCGCATTTCCTGGATTGGGAGAGGGCCAAGGTCTTCAAGCCACAATGGCATGCTGAATTTGAGCCGGGCACCATGGATCGCTACGCTGAACTACAGCAGCTCCAGCAAGAATCTCGAAGAGTCAATGCCAAATCAAGGTATATGGAAGGGAAGTGGATGCAAATGCTGTGCTGGCTCGATTGCCACATGAGCGAGCACTGCCTCGTGGAGCGCGATATAATCGATACATTTGCGTTTGCCGGCCTCTTCTTCCCGGGCGAGAAGTACGGCGAGTATATCGCATCATGGCGTAAAAGACTACCAGGACGCACGAAACTCGTGGACAACGAGTTCAAGGCCGGCCAGCTTCCGTACTATCGTGTTTGGCGAAGCATTACGACAATGCCAGAAAGTTTCTGGCCTCCTGCTCGAGGCCTCGATGCATTTCGGCCACCTGGCAAAGCAGACTCTGCAAGAGAATGGGACGCGATCACTCGACCACTCCTCGCACGACGGTACAAGGCCGGCATAATCGCTCCTTTCTTCGACGCAGACTCCAAAGGCGCGATTGGCTGAGCCATTGCAGCAACGGATCCAATGTCTGGAAAGGAGACTATGTTCATCGACTATCGCCTCTCGGGCGGGTCCTTCGTGCCCGAAGTGTACGCTAAGAGTGCTCAGGACTGGAGAAAGCTGGATCTCTTGGACATGGCCAGAAATTGCCAGGCAAAGCACAACTCTTCACGCTTCGCGCTACTGCGCGTCTGGAGTCACTCCCATTTCTGGCCCTTGATGGTCGGTCACGAGAGCCGACTTCCCTGGTGCTTCGAGGATTATCAAGGTCGGTTCTGGCAGTGGAAATTTTATCCAAAGGAAGGCCATGGCTGAGAATGGAACATGCAGGAGAGCATCAGGCTTAGGTTAAAAAGATGGTCTTCCCAGCTTGACGCAAATGTGAAGCTGAAGAGGGACATCATTCTGGTGATGGGTAAGGACCAGGACGAACTGGAGGAGATGGTGACTGCGACTGTCTTCGCTTTGCATACTGCGCCATGGAGACTGGAAGTCGATTTCTGGAGGAGCTTTGTTGTCCCATTCTTGGACCGGTTGGACAAGAGGTGGTTGGACTAAGAGCTTTCGCCGCTTAGATGGCAGAAGAGGCCTTTCGTGGCTGACCAGGATACTATATTGCCGGCCACATCTTGACATATGCCCGAGCGCCGAGTGGATCTTTTGAGCGTGAAACAAGTGCAGTCTGCACAATTATGCCTGCCAACAACGTGGCCACGTTCGGAGGCGGTCTGAAGACATTCTAGCGACACAAAATTCCGATCCGTTCGCTGGACCACTTGAAGGTCCTCCTATTAGCGCTGTCCATCTTCCTTGAACAGATTCTTCCAATAGATTGTTAGATGCGATCGCTGCTTTTGGAACTTGCTTTGCCGCCGAGCGTTTGATCAAAGCTCCGTCCAGATAGTAGACTATGTGAACGGTGGTCATCTTCGAAGGCCTCTGCTCCGACTTTTGGCGGCTCAATAGTAAAGCTTGGTCTGATAAGAATGAGCCTTGAGCTCGTGCCTTGTGTGTAGGTAAGTATTGCTACATCAGAGTACAGTCTCGCTCTACACAAGAACTTCTCCATACCCTCTTGACGATGTTCGAGCTTCTCTTTGTGACCCTCCTGGCGCTGAACCAAATCACTCTACACACCGATGCGATCCAGCAAAGAGCCGCCGCAGGTTCCAACAAGACAGAGCTGGAAGATGGCCCTTGCCGAGATGTGACCTTCATTTGGGCTCGAGCCTCGACAGAGACCGGAAATATGATACGCAGCCTGATCGGAACACCACCTAATCGCGCATCGCTCTGATCAACATCGTCTGCAGCGGGCAATCTCGGTCCACTACTATGCGGTGACCTGAAAGCATATTATGATGATAACAACGTCGCGTGCCAAGGCGTAGGAGGTGCCTGCGCAGCAGATCTCGTATCAAACACTTATCCCTTGGGAACACCTCAAGGCGCAATCGACAAAGCAACGAGACTTTTCGATCTCGCTAGTTCCAAATGTCCAGAGCGTCGAGTTATTGCTGGCGGCTATTCGTAGGCCTTCCTCGAATCCTTCTAGGTCATGCTGCTGACACTCAACAGGCAAGGTGAAGCTGTTATTGCTGCACCGATGAGCAATCTAGCATCAACGGTCCAAGAACAGATCGCCGGCGATTTTCTGTTCAAGTAAACTAAGAGTCTCCAGAATCTTAAGAGTATACCGAATTTGTCGACTGATCGAACACTGATATATGGCAACCAGGGAGATCTGGTGTGTGATGGCATTTTAAATGTTACGCAGGTTCATTATGAGTATGGGCAGTATGTTCCTTCGGCGGCGGAGTTCTTGGAGCAGGAGATTCTGTAATCAGCAAGGAATGCATGGAACGACTTCTGTTTCCATTGGCTCGATGGACGTCCTCTTTGCTTTAGCGAGCCTGGAGTTGCATTGCGAGGCCGTCGCTTGTGATTGTGGTGTCCCTAGGTCGGGGGAACTGTCCTCAATGCAGGTACAGCATTTATGCCTTCTATGCCGTATGACAGCATACCGAAGGTCGTCGGTCACTGGTTGGGTCTCAGGGCCCGGAGTGCACACATGATTCGATTACATATCTAACACCGCATATTTCTACATGTTCCTGCCTCCAGTCACACTGATCGTTTGCCCATTGACATAGCTGAATAGCGGACTACAGACAGCCATGACAGCACCTGCCGCTTCTGTTGCGGAGCCCGGCCTTCGCAGAGGAATATCCGCATAGCTTGCACTAGAATCCTTCTGCTTCTGCGGTATGCCCAGAGCAACCTTCTCGCCATCTGGTGTTGTGACAAATGCACCCTCCTCTTTCGCGGCTGTCAGACGAGTCTGGATGTGTCCAAATGCAACTGTGTTCGACCTGACTCCGAATTGTGGACCCCACTCTTTAGCGATAGCTTTGGTCAGACCTGTCACACCTGCCTTTGCGAAGGCATAATTCGCTTGTCCCGCATTGCCATGAAGACCGGATGTGGACGAGATGTTGACGATGCAACGTGGTTCGCCGTCTTTGACGCGGAAGTATGGCGCAGCGGCTCGGATCAGCTTGAAGGGTGCGGTGGCGTGGAGGTTGACGATGGTGTCCCATTGCTTGTCGGTGATCTTGTGAATCACGCCGTCCCAGGTAAATCCAGCCTAAAAGCCACAGCGTCGTCCAGGTCAGCCATGATCTCAGACTTCTCCAGTGCGTTGCGGGTATTGCTTCCTCACATTGTTGACAATGAAGTGAATCTTGCCGCCGCCAAACTCCGCCGACTTCTTCACTAGCTCCTTGATGTACTGATCGTTCAAGATGTCACCTGGTATAGAAGTGGCTTTGCCGCCGCTTTGGTTGATCTTGTCTGCTACGGCCTGCGATTTTTCTAGGTACCCGTCAGATATGCAGAGCACTTGGCCCGGCTCAATTCATACCTTTGTCAATATCTGATACAACGACAAGAGCGCCTTCGTTTGCGAAAAGCCTCGCACATTCTGCTCCGATTCCCTGACCAGATCCAGTGATAATGGCTGTTTGGCCTTTGAACATACCCTGCGGGTAGTTGAGTTGTGCAGACATGGCTGATGAGGTGGTGATGTGTGTGCGAGAGGACAGGTATGTGACCTGTGAAAAACAAGCTGACGGACTCAGTGTAGTCGTCTACGAAATGGAAACGAGAGATCAATCATGTCGGAAGAGCAATGCCCTCGGCCGGCAAGCAGGGTGAAAGCCTCGGTTGTGGCGACGCAAGAAGAACGTGCTGCCGTGCCTGAGTGAATGGAGCGCCGACGGGTACTCTATAGAACTATTCTAGCTATGTAGCAATAGAACTAGGCCACCGCCTCGCTTGCCCGCCCTTGGCCAGCGTAACATTCCACCTTACCATTCGCACGACTCCAACTCGCAGGTGTTTCTTCGTTGCAATGCGCCTCAGCCATTGTTTTGTCGTGCCGCACTCATGGCTCCCTTGATGAGCGGTGATGGCTTCGAGCGAGATGGTCGTCGACAGAACGGAGGCTCGACCAAGCCACGCCTCCTTATTGTAGGCGCAGGAAGTCGAGGCCATGCATATGCAAGAGCCAGCGTGGACTCTGGTCTTGCCACCGTCTCTGCCATCGCAGAGCCCATCGAGTTCAAGCGTGGACTACTCGGCTCCACATACATCTGGCCTGGTGGCAAGCCATGTCCTGAAAACGAATTCACCAGCTGGAAGCATTTCGTCAAATATGAGCAGCAAAGGCGCAAGGACGAAGCGGCAGGCATATCTGTGCCGGCGGCCATCGATGGCGTTTTCATCTGCGTCCGTGATGAGCATCATATCGAAGTACTCAGGGCTATCGCACCACTCGGCCTTCACATCATGAGCGAGAAGCCGCTCGCCACGTCCTTGGATGACTGTCTGCGAATTGAAAAAGCTCTACGTTCTGCTCCGACGCGTATCTTCGCCATTGGCCACGTCCTGCGCTACAGTCCTCACAACATGCTGTTGAGGCACCTGGTCCGAGAGCGGCGCGTCATTGGCGATGTCCTGTCAATCGAGCACACAGAGCCAGTCGGTTGGTGGCATTTCAGTCACTCCTACGTCCGCGGCAATTGGAGGAAAGAGTCTATCACAGCTCCCAGCCTTTTGACCAAGAGCTGTCATGACATTGATTTCATTTTGTGGATGCTTTGCTCACCGGCAGCCGGAGACGGCCAGCACGCACATCTCCCTGCTCGACTGACTTCCAGTGGCTCGTTGAAGCAGTATCGGCGCTCGCAAAAGCCTCGCGAAGCTGGTCAAGCTACCAATTGCCTGTCTTGTCCGATCAAACATGGCTGCCAGTACTCGGCTCTGCGAATCTACAACGACAAGGTGCTTGCGAAAGGCAACGCAAAATGGCCGATTGACATCGTCAATCCTGAAGTTGAGACGATTCTGGCCGAGTCGGGGCCTGAAAAAGCGAAGGAGGCTTTATTGGCAACTCTTGCAGAAGACTACGACGTCGAGTCTACAAAGCAATCAGATATCGAGGGGCGGTCATGGTATGGACGTTGTGTCTGGGAGAGCGACAACGATGTTTGCGATGATCAATACGTCACTCTGGAGTGGGACGACGATAGCGATGGTCGTGCTTCTAAAACAGCTTCCTTTCATATGATAGCGCAGACGCTGGCGCAATGTGAACGCCGCGGACGGATATACGGGACGTCCGGAGAGATCTACTATGACAGCAAAAGTATAACGGTTCACGACTTCACGAACGATTCAACGAACACATACAATCCCGAGGTGCCTAAGAATAGTCATCATGGCGGTGGTGATGATGGCTTGACACAACAATTTATCAAGGCTATCATCGCTTGCAAAGACGGCAACTTGAATGTCCATGAGGCTCAGGTTCAGTACATGGATTGCACTATGGAGGAAATCATTCGATCTCATGCTGCCGTCTTCGCAGCCGAGGAGGCTCGCCGTGAGAGGAAGGTTGTGGACTGGCAGAAGTGGTGGCAGATCAACGTTGCTGCACGCCTTCAAACTGTCTGAGCCTTGACATTGACCACTCGCGCCGCATTGTCGAGTTCTTCTCTTCCGGGCTTGATCTTCTATCGACCAGTTTGGCCCTCCGAACTTCACCTCCTCGGCTGACCAGTCATGATTGGTCTTGGCTGCACGAGTGCGTCTATGCCTGATAAATCTCAGCTATCAGACAGCCCACTTGATGGTTCCTGTCTCCAAGTCACAGCCTAATCACACCCACGTAACACAATGACTTGGGACAGATGCTTGGTAAACGACGGCCATATACATGTGAACTTGGACTAGACGAATTCATGAAGTGACCGCTTTTGTCAAGATCCCGAAGCTGAGGTATGGCAAGCTTATGCTGATTGCCAGTGACTGACAGATTTGACCTTGACGATTGAGCTAAGAATTGAATTTCGAAAACGGATGAATTGTGTCAATATCATATGTGCTGGTAGGTCTGACAGAAATCCAAGGGCAAAAAGACAAATCGCCCTCAGCTCAACAGTCGAAACGCTCCAAGACAGTTCAAGACACAGTGTCAAGCCTGAGCATCTGAAAAGATCATGAGCGACATGCATCGAACACCTAGCGTCAAATGGAGTTCTTGACGACCTATCGGGGTACATGTATTTAACCATTGAGCTAAGAATGATTGTCGAAGAGCTGGTAGAATGAATGTGTATTTATATTTTGTTGGAGGCTTCGAAAAAGTAAAGACATGAAAGTTGTGAAAAGTAGCTCATGTCCACTCTATCATAAATCTATAGTTTCTCGGGACGGGCAGCGATCCAAAGTCCATCAGCATTAATACATACTTGTCCTTTACTATTCTCCAGCACTCCTCTAACAGTCCATTTCCTGCCCACCCTCTTCTCAAGCCAGCCCTTGATGACGATGGTATCGGGAGTTGCAACCGGGCGACGAAAGTTAACGTTCAGATTGGCCGTGAAGAGATGTTCTCGCGAAGGCGAATCGCCAGTGTGACGATGCAGCTCTACGACCTGCGCGAGCGTCTCGTCTAGCAGCGAGCAAAGAAATCCGCCATGTGCGATTCCACGAAAGCCATTGACGCCATGTTGGAGATCACAGAGCAACAAGAAGTCCGGCTGATCGACTCCTGCGTCTGCTTGCACTCGGCCATATGCTTTGCATGCTGGGAGAGGGAAAGCTTTGTCGGAAACAACTGCGAGCCAATGCCGAATGGTGTCGTCGGTGTTGACGACTCGTCCCAGGAACTCGTCCTCTCCATCGCCCCGCGGCACCCGTTGCGGGCTGGCTATCGCGCTGTAGTCTGAGTGCTCGAGCCATGACTTGGTCGATGTTTGACATTGGAAGTACTGTAGCTCCCTCGGACTCACGACAGCCGCGCGGAGCTGCGTGTAGTAGTTTTCCTCGCGCCAATCTGCCATAAGGGATGTTTGTCGCACAGAGGAAGGCGAGTTTTGGTCTTGAGTAGAACGCTTCTTGAAATGCTATGTATGTCTCGTGATCCTCTCCGTCATGATTCACCTGCTCCATGCTTGCTTAGTAAGCATTTCATCTTCTGCTCAGAATGGGATGGGATGAGTTCTAACATTGGCACACCCTAGGTCCCTTACTGCAGGAAACGTGGGAATCTACTTCGCGTGCCCGAGATGGATGGCCAGACAGATACGCCTCTCACTGCGCATGCCATACCAGGCTGTGATCGGGCGGTGTGAGGGAGCCGAAGTTGTCCCAGTGTACCAGGCGAACGAAGCATTGTTGACCTGCAGCACAAGGTCAATACCTTGCATTGCTGTAAGACTTTGCACGTGCTACCACGGGCCAGACTTCTCTGGCTCTATCAATGGCCGGCCGAAATGACCTTCCTCAGTTTGAAGACGACATAGCAAAGTTGATCGATCGGTCTTTACCAGATGGCTTCCATTCCCCTGACTGCTCTCGAGCCGAAACCTGATCATTCCCAGACCTCAGAGCAATGTGCCACCAATGCCTTGGATACCGATGGCCCGGAGGCTGATCATGAAGCAAAAGACCCACTGCTCGAGACCGACGATCAAGAGTCTGTACATGAAGACGCTTTGGACGCGAAGTGGACATTGAGAAAGAGCAAAGGCTGGCGGCGGCCGGCGGTATGCGAGGACAATCCTGAGTACAGACTTTTTGTCATTGACAATTTCGATAGATGTACTGGCTTGTTCCAGTCTACTTGCTCTACACACTGGGATATGGCGGCATCTGGGTACCGAAACTCGATCTCATCTATGATCTGACATGCCGCACATATTGCATCGAACACGAATGCACGTCGCTTCCGACTCCCAACAACTCCCGAGGAACTGTCGATCAATGTCGAGCACCCGAGATCCAAGGTCTCGCCGCTGAGTTCGTTATGGTCTGCAATCTCCTGGGCGGCATCATCTCGATCTTCACATGTCCCAAATTTGGAGAGCTCTCAGACTTGCACGGCCGTACGAAAGTCCTCGCAATTGGTGGGGTCGGTATGCTGGTCAATTGCATCCTGACGATACTGGTCGCGACCTTCCCAGACACCTTCCCACTGCCGTGGCTGTATGTGACCTACATTATGGAATCTGTGCTTGGCCCTTATGCATCCATCATGGCTATCGTCAATTCTTATGCCGCAGATATCACGACGCCTCAAGAGAGGAATGTCGCGTTCGGCTACCTCCAAGGCTGTCTCTACGCAGGTGTTGCCGCGGGACCGCTGCTGGCTGCTGGAGTTGTCCAACTGACTGGGAGAGTTGTGCTAGTCTTTTGGCTTGCTCTGGCTGGCGTGGTCATATTCATGCTGTGCATGGGCTTTTTAGTTCCCGAGTCAATGACTGCAGAGCAGCGGAGTGCTGCGCGCAAGGCATACGAGGAGCGAAGGTCAGAGGCGAGCTCGTGGCTCTCGGGATTGAAACCACAGAGCTTGGTCGCTGCTCTGAAGACGCTGTGGCCCACTGGTCCTGGAACATCCCGATATCTTCGCCGGAATCTGGTGCTTCTTGCAGCGATCGATACTACGCTAGAGGGCATTGTCAGGAGCTCATTCAGCATTATCGTCTACATCTCAATACTACGGTTTGGGTGGGACACATCCGATAAATCAATCTTCATGGGCGCGATCAATATGGTACGGGCCGCTGGGTTAGTCCTCCTCCTGCCATGCGTAACGTGGTACTTCAAAGGTTCTGGACATGGTAAGCCTGGACAGCAGAGTCGACGAGGATGTGATTCCTTCGACCTCGGTCTCGTCCGCTTTGGTGCAATTTTAAACACTCTCGGCTGGGCGGGCTATTCAATAGCTACTTCGCCAGTCCTGTTTGTGACAGCTGGCATTGTGATCGCTCTTGCGGGAATTGGACGACCCGTGGTCCAGTCTTCGCTTACCAAGCATGTTCCTTCGACCCAGACGGGACTTCTGATGGGAGCTTTGGCCTTGCTGTACGGTTTGATGCGAGTTCTGTCCCCAATCTTGATGAATGGGTTCTACACGGCTACTGTCGGCGTGCTACCTGGAGCCACGTTCGCTTGTCTGGGTGGGGTTTGTGGAATATTGACTGCGTTCTCATTTCTGCTACGACCTGGGGTCTATTTGGACGAAACGCAACTATGACCGTGGCCTGTGATTCTTTGCCCCAGGTGTCATCGATGTGGCGACTGACATGAATTGCCGCCAGCACGATCGCACACCTATTACATCTTTCTAAGAAGGAACAGCAAACTATCTTCCCGCTCATTGCTCCACTCTTTTGAGACGATAAGGCCTGCGTCTCGGAACAGCATCTCCAATTCACTATGATCATACTTGTATGATTGAGAGAGGAAGATGTGTTCTCCCTTGCAGATCTTGATGCTACACTTCGATTTGGAACAGTGGTCGACAGCCACGTCAAAGGACATGTTTCTCGGAGCTTTGATGAATCGCTGTATGGATGGTCTCAGCAACAACCGTCACCAAATCATGGCTGTGCGACATACCACATGTCTCTTCCGAAGAGCGTCCCATCGAGCAACATATTCCCACTCTCCAGCGCTCTGCATTTTGATGAATGCCTCGTTGCCGAGAATGTTGGCAGCGTTGCGAATCCCGTTTTGTGCGTACTTTCGCCACTGGGCGGACTGTGATCCGTACGCCGCAGAAAGGCGAGAAGGATCCTGACAGCAATCAATGCCAATCAATATGCAATCACTGCTCTTGAGCTCTGCTGTGTAAACGAAGCTGCGCAGTAGAGCGACTGCTTCTCCAGGCTCGAAGTTGGTGAACGACGACCCGAGCCAGAGAAGACACTTTCGGTGTTCTGTCTCGCCACTGTTGAAGGCTGGTGCTTGGGAGAAACGAAAGTTCAAGGCCTCAAGAGCGTCCAGATATGAGGCGCACACACCGTGGACGTCGATCTTTGGCCCACTCGAAGCAGTCTGCGGCTCGCTATCCCCACTGGAGAGGAAGGACTTGCTCTTTACTGCGTTTTCTAGGCGCATCCGGAGATCATCGTGCTGAAGGTCCACCTGTCGGTCTTATCGTTAGCTACCGCGGAATGATCTGCCGGCAAATCTACAGGTCTCTCACTGCGTAATAGCTCGCTGTGGATCCTCGGTGGTCCCCATGGGCGATCATTTGATCATGGAGAGCTTCCAACAGCACAAGAGCTTTGTCGGGCCGTCTTACATGATCAGTACATCCAAGGCATTGTACGCATTGATACAACTCACCCGGCTCCCATATCGATGACCGACAAGTGCAATAACCGAGACGATGAATTGGCCCAATCCGTAGGCGTGCTGGAAGAGCCTTCGATCGCAGCTGGTACACGGCACTTTGCAAGGTCGTCATCCGTATGGTTCAGCAGATACGAAGTCTTTCACGTCACGTCAGGCCCTGCAGCACGGTGGTGACCGACCCTACTCACAATCACAGTCTTGTTGTCATGCAAGATGGAGATCTCCTCTCGGTACAAATAATATCCATCGCTCCTTGTGATTTCTTCGTACAACCGGATACCGTCGCCCTCATACAGCGCCGCTGGATTCACTGTCAGTGTTGGTCATATCGTGGAAAGCTCCCTACCTATGGGAAAGCTCTTGGTCCAGGTTAACCGGCTTCCTGTCTCGTCCACAAGCCATTTCCTCTTAGCTTGTGAGAAATTTTGAACTATCTGATCTCTAAGAGCTGCATCATGGTCGCGAGCATTGATGCCACGCAAGTTTAGCATATCCACAGAGGGCGCTATTGTGCTTGTATGCGACATGGTACGGAAGTATGTCGAACGGGATCAGGTGTCAACCGTACGTTTCTGCTGCTCAGAGGCAATTGGAGGCTTGAAAGAACCGGCGGCATTGTCCATTGTCTCATCCATGTTCGGCTTCCTTGTCCGAGAGAAATGCACTTGCCATGGTCATCAGCACACCGCTGCGGTGCTTCGTGCTTGTGAGACAGCATTAGATGAGTCTCAGTCGTCCAGTGTCGATGAGGCCATCCGAGGCCATCCACTAACATCGCTTTCTGTCAGGCCCGCATAACATGGGACATGGACTGACTAGCAAAGGACATATCTTGATTACAACAACCAACCGAATACAGTCCCGGCTCTTTGACCATGCCGTTCCTCGCACCAGTCGGCGCTGGCTAGAAGCATTGGATCTTGCTCGTGCTACGATCTGATCAGGCTGCCAGGTTGCTGCAGAACGCTACCAAACGCTGACTCGCGGAGAGGCAGGCCTGTCCATCGGCGGACGCTCAGGCCTCAAGGATCATCACCGACAAACAACCCTCGTTCCGGGCCGGCTCACCCAACTAACTTTTTTTATACCAGGCGTCAGTGCTCCTGGTCATGTTTCCCCGGTCCTTCGCCCCATGCGCTGTCCTTCACCATAGTGACCATACCAGTCGTTCTTCTTGTCTCTTGGCGTATCATGTGGGTCGGAGGCGCTTGCAGCGACTTGCCAAGCTCTTTGAGGTCCTTCGACTGGTATGTGCAACCATCTCGTCGTGCCTGAGCACAGCTCTTGTGACGTTATTGTTTTCATGCAGTCTGTGTATTCGCTTGACTCCTCATCGACATCATGGAGAGGAGTACACGATACTCTGCAATGCCCGCCAAAGGTATGACAGCTCGCAATGCTAGTGCCGTTGTCAAAGAGCATCTTGCGGCAGACGCCACGCCGGCACTCAATCTTGCGGGCTATCACAATACATTCATGGAACGCGAAATTGAGGAAATAATGTTTGAGCATCTGGTATTTGTCAGCTCTTTCTGCTCCATGAGATCTCCTGACAAGTTCCAGCCCAAGAACATCACGCACCATGAGGCATATCCCGGGTCGAATGAAATCGAAAGAGACTGCGTGACCATGATCGCCGAGCTTTTCAACTCTCCTTCCGATAGTGCTGGACTCACAGCGGTTGGAACAAGTACGATTGGGTCAAGCGAAGCGATCATGCTAGCAGTCCTGGCCGCCAAACGTCGATGGGAGCGTTGGTCGACGGAATTCACCCGTGATCGAGGTCGCGCTAACAGGTGTGCAACAGTACGCCGATCACTCCAAGGAAAATCCCATGGTCACCCGAATATGGTTACGAGCTCGGTGGTGCATGTATGCTGGCAGAAGGCAGCTCTGTTCCTTGGCATCGAACTACGCCATTGCGATATCTCAGAGCAAACACTCTCCATGAATTTGCAGGACGCCGTCGAGCTGGTCAATGAGAACACTATCTTGGTCGGCGCTGTTCTTGGTTCATCTTTGACAGGAACATACGACCAGGTGAAAGTGCTGAATGATCTTCTCGAAGAAAAGAATAAGACCGCCGGCCTCAATGTCATGATTCATGTGGATGCCGCTGGAGGCGGGTTTGTAGCGCCATTTGCAGCTCCCGATCTCGAGTGGGACTTCCGACTACCGCTGGTCTGCTCCATTAATGTTTCTGGACACAAATGTAAGCTTTGAGTGCCACCTTGAGAGCTAGATATCACTAACGCGAGTAGATGGGTCAGCTTAGTTCGATCAATCGCAGTACAGGGCTGACAGAAAGCCTCTAGACTTACGTACGCTTCCGTTGGATGGGCAGTTTGGCGGACACGAGAGCTACTGCCCAAAGACTTGCTATTCGCAGTCGATTATTGTGGAGCCTCGCGCATGATCTCGTTCACTCTGAACTTCTCGAAATCGGCAGTCAATGTCATTGCACAGTATTATCAGCTTCTGAGGCTTGGTATGCAGCAATTAATTTCTCGTATTCACTAAGCTGACTTGATCCCAGGCAGAGCCGGCTACGAAACCACAATGCGGAAGCTTTATAAAATGGCGACCCACATCGCGCGAGCAATCTTGTCGATTGCAAATGGCACGCTCTTTCGCATCATCAGCCGCGGCGATGTATGTGCTTTACCAGTGGTGCTTTGGTGCTTGAGGGAGAGGACGAGTTACGATGGTCGGGTCCCGGGTATGTCCAGCTTGTGAATCTAAATGCTAATTCGATCCAGAATACACAATCGCTCGTGGGCTTCGGAGCAGAGGCTGGATCATCCCAGGTGAGTAAGTCTCAACCTGAGCAGCTTTCACTTTGCTAAGGCATTTCAGCATACGAGATCAGGACAGGCACGACCAGCTTCACAGTTTTGCGGGTCATTGTAAGTGGAAATGAAAGTCCCTTCGTACCCTACGATCTTCATGGCACTTCATTTGGTCCACATTTTGCACAATTGATTGACTTCAGAATGCGGCAAACTCTGGCTAATACTCCTCCCTTTTGTCACAGGTTCGAAATGACTTGACGCAGGAACGTTGCGATGCCTTCCTGACAGATCTTCGCGAGGTTTGTATACGTCAATATGGCAAGGAGAACCCCATTCTGACCTTTTCAGAGCATCTCAGCGCTGGATATAGCTCATACCAGTCAGGATAAGAGACCCAGAATGTAGTTTCTTGGTACGATAGAAGTCATCACAACTTGGAAGTCACCTCATGCTTCCAGCCTGTTGCATCCTTCAAATGCAGCTTCGGCCTCCTCGCTCGTTCTTCGAGGCTCGGAAACTTGCCAATTCTATCTGGACGCCACTTCCAAAGCTCCGAAAGCTCCTTGTCCAAATTGCCCTGCAGTGCTTGGACAATGTACTTTCCGACATTCGGCAAATTCTTGAAAGAGTGTCCAGAGCCACCAGTTGCGATCAGCAGCGAATCTGGCGAGTCTGGATGATAGCCGATCAGCCAGTTGTAGTCGAATGCTACCACATCATTAGCTTGCGCAGATCTGTCAGAAATGAGCATTCTTACTTTCCATGTCCCAGCATAGCCTGCGAAAACGATTTGGAGTCAGCAAATCTGGGTTGAGGTCATTGGCGAAAGACTCACCTTGACGATTCGATCTCTGCTTCGGTCAGCTCGGACAAGATCCAGCGCGTGAACTCGATCGTCTTCTGCTGAGCTTCCCAAGGCTGTGTGTCCGATGGGTGGTAAGCGCGATCTCGCGGGATCGAATGTGCGCCCCATGAACACCCTGTGTCCTTGATGTTGATATAAGAGAAGTCGGTGCTAAGTCTGTTCTTAGCTACTGGCTCCCTCCACCAATCTTATACTGACTTACTTGCAAATCTTCATGATCCTGTCCTTTTTCGGTGGAAAGCTGGAGCGCATTAAACAAGTGTTATCGAAAGCACTTTCGATAGCCAGAGCTTACCAGTATCCTCTTCGAGAACTATACAGAAGTTAGCGGCTTCACTTGCTGAAATTCTGAAAAGTCTACTTGCATGTCGATGACCGGCATATCCTTATATCTCTGGTATTGTTCCGGTGTCAGGCGAGCATGTGTCACCACGTAAGCTGTCTACACATGTCTATCATCAGCTTGGTCATGCTCGCGGATCTTGCTTCAAGACTCACAGCCTGTAATTGGCCTTTGAAATCAAGCAAAGTGTCGCAGTAAGCTCCAGCGGTCAGGATGATCTTGTCGGCATACCAAATTGTACCATCCTCGGTCTTCGCGCCACAAGCCTCGGAGGATGGTGCTCTTCGCTCTAAGCTCACCACAGTGCCATACTTGCCGTGGACGAATTGCACGCCAAGCCTGCAGCACTCACGATACAGAACCTCCATCGCTTCGATTGAATCTACCCAGCCGGCGTTCTCATTGAAGATTCCACGAAAGTTCTGCTTGTGTTCGACGTGGCGTTGGTCATACCCAAGGAAAGGAAACTTCTGAACAGCAGTCTGCCAGTCTGGCAGCTCTACTATCTTGGAGGGATCGCCATGAGCTTTTGTGTTCTCGTAAGACCGATCGTAAGCCTGCGCACGACCCAGCTCAGTGGTCCCATCAGTGCCCCATATCCTGCCACTGTGTCAGAATCCATGCCATGGACTATGTGACAGACTCACCAGCCAGTATGATGGAAGACGTCCTTGAAGATGGGCTCTTGCCACAGATGAAAAGCTTCGTGCGCTAGACGAGTGTAGATCGGATCAACATATTCTGTGCGAACGATCTGCCAAAGTAGTCAGCGATGATCGGGAGAGGTAGACCAATTGATTCCTGCCTTGTTTAGGTCATAGCCAGCAGAGGATGGCGAAGGCACTGGCCAGCGATCCAGGCACCGCACATTCGTGTAACCAGCGCGAGCCAGATGCCAAGCAGTTGACAAGCCTGTAATTCAGTGAGTTGAGGATGAAAGCGATCAAAGTCCTACGTGAAATACCAAATGTTCCGCTACCAACGATGAGGATCGACGTAGACTTATCCATTGTGATATCAAAGAGATTCTAGCGACTAGTATGAGCATCACCGAAGAAGATCTCTATAGCTTTCACTACAACTACCTAAGCGTTAAAGTATGGCGATGCATACGATGAGCTCCTTGGAGGCGGTAGGGCTGCCGGACTGAGTCAACGGCTCTTGTAGCCCATCATCATAGCACAGCAGACATAAGGTCCATGGCTGGCGACATTCACTGCAGTTCAATGCATGTCTCTAGGACTGGCTTTTGCGATCTGGACCCAGCGGTCGTTGAGACATGTCCTACATTGTTGCAGTGCCGGCGTAGCAAAGAAGTATAGCCGAAGGGTGTCGAAAAACCAGGTATCGAAGTCTACTTGCTATACCTTGTTCTTGTATGATACTCCCCTGTAAATTGACTGTTGTCGTCTCCTTGCTTTCCGTGGTCGTTACTGGCGCGGTGAGCATGCGACCTAATCATTCAACATGGTCTTTGGGGGATCAAGGCTGCGTCGGCTTAGTGGTCGCCATTCGGGGCGTCTCGTAACCGACATTAAGACCAAGAAAGGCAGCATCACTGGCATTTTGAAGATGAGCTGAGATGTGACACTCTTAGCGAGCTGGATTTCTTCTCTCCGCGTGGACGATATCTTGATTGGACACACAACGAGCTTGCTTGCCTTACAATCGGTGAATTGAGCAGCGTTTAAGACGAATCTCAGAAACACCATCAAAGATTGGAAGCACTGTGACATCCACTCGACGATCTGATGCAACGAAGTCATTGAATTCTCTCACAAGCAGTCCAGCATCCTCCCAGTGCCCAAGATTCAGTGGCTCGGGAAGGTTCGCTGTATTGCCCGAGCTGACGGCAAAGCCTCTCGCAAATACTGCCGGTGGTCAGCATCACGACAAGATCGGACGATATGGGATGGAATACCGTTGTCCACTAGAATGACACCGTTATGTGCCAGAAGATTCCGGTCCAGTATCTTTGATACGATAGGCTTGTAGGCGGAAAACTCGAGGTCGACAAAGATGATATCAAATGGCTCATCTAGTTGCTCAAGGCTTCGGCCATCAGCATGTCACGTATTTCACGATGGCCGACTTCCGACTTACGCATCATCTGCGGAAGATTCCAAGACTTCAATCCGATCGTTGCACCCGGCAGATTTGAACTTTGCTTCTGCTTTGGCTGCAAGCTCATGATCATTCTCCACTGTGATGACCTGAATCCATGGTCAGCTGAGCCTGTGAAGAAGGCTGTGAGATAGTTTCGGTACCTGCCCGCGGCTCATGGCTGTACCTTCATACCATGCTAGTGCACTCAGTCCAGTATAGCAACCGATGTCGAGCACTAATTGAGAGTCAGCTGAGGTCGCACTGGCTTATCGCAGACCCACCTCTTTTTGCTCCCATGTCGCGAGCCTTTTGCAACATCCACTGAGCCTAGTCGTCGTGAGCAGCTGCCAATGACCAACTCGCCCATGCGTTAGAGTACCTGTAGCAACGATGATGCTCGGTCAGCATCCGCAAAGTTCTCAATTGTCCAACGAGCATGCGACTGAAGAGCTGGTGATATGCCAGTGGATGATTGCAGGGCATACTGATCAAGACGCTGGACCGTCTCGATCTGGACACGTTAGCCACAGACGCCGCCTGGCCTATATTGCTCGCGCTCACCGGCAAAGAAAGGAGGCTGCAGAGCATGATGGCCAGCAGCAATACTGGATTGAGCTTCCCGATGTGGTCTGCAAATCTACGTCAAGAATCGTTCTCCGAACTTCAAAGTGGCTCCTTGTTATAGCTGGTCGCAATGATTGCCACTTCTTTTCACCATTAGATGCAATGGCCGATTTGTGGTCAGCCATTTGTCAGTGACAGCGAGCTTCGACCGACATCTCCTGAGCCAATGAATGGTACTGCCAGGTTCATACGAAGTCGCAGGCGACGGCCTTCGGTCTCTACACGATCTCAGCTGATCTTACTTCCGGTGCATGAGGCAGCGATCTCAGCTGTACGCTGTCTATGTCCGTATAGCAGTCTACCAAGCAACCAAGATGTTACTGTAAGGTTGAGTTACAGCGGAAGATCCGAAGGGAAAGATCCGAGCCATGCAACTATGCAAGGTCCAACAAGGGCATAAGCTAGGTCAAGGGTGCAGCACACATGTGCACAACTGACAGCCGTGGGCCCAGAATTGGGCTCGGGGAGTCTGAACCTAGAACATGCGGTCAGTCGGTTGCACAGTGGCTGTTTCAATTTGAAGATGCCTTCGCGACTGATGAAAGTTCGACAGCGCTGCAAGAGAGATGCAGGATGAACAGAAGAGGAAAGGCCCAGCCAGAGCCAGCACTCCCGACCAAGTCTCCGATCAATGCTGCTTCCCGCGATCTCTGTAGCAGAATGGCAAGGTGATCAATCAAAGTGTCAGCGGGAACCCAGAACAGCTGTCTCGATGGCAAGTGTCTCCTTTAGAGTCGCATCAAGAGCGAAATGGGCAAATATCACCCTGCTTGGCTTGTCCAGACACATCTCAAGTTCTGAGTCGACACTGCTGAGGTTGATCTATGTAGGAAGAGCTCGGAACCCTCTTTGACGCTCACTTCGTCCATTGCATGTTCATCCAGCTCGAAGATGGGCGGCCTGGAACACAGGTCCGATCAAGATCTATTCAAGATATCGCTCACGGCAATCATTTCCAAGGACCAAAGGGCGATCGACAAGCTCGTGGAAGCAGCTTGTAAGGATGGTTGCTTCTATCTGGATATCTCCGATCTTCCGGACCTCTTCGATGTGTCTGACCAGATTGCTCAAGTTGCCGACGATTTCTTTGGTCTTCCACTTGAGGAGAAGTTGTGCTACGAGATGGACAAGTTTACGAACCTGCACATGGGAGGGTTAGTATCTCTGCATATGCTGCTCAACCACTGCTGACCGGTCTTGTAATCCAGCTACAAAGCCGTCGGAAAGCACAGTGGCGTCAAGCAAGGCAAGCGAGACGCATTCGAGAACTTTCTGGTGCCTTTGAGCGCGGTGCTCGATCTGGAAGAGA
This sequence comes from Pseudocercospora musae, assembly GCA_001578225.1. NCBI lineage: Eukaryota > Fungi > Ascomycota > Dothideomycetes > Mycosphaerellales > Mycosphaerellaceae > Pseudocercospora > Pseudocercospora musae. The sequence continues at coordinate 85,298 of LFZO01000011.1, read as the reverse complement.
ACCTGATGCCCTGGCCTGCAGCCATCGAGCGACACCTCCATCTCCTGACGTGGTTCAAAATAGAATGCCACAGAATATGTCAGCAAATCTTGACGGCGCTGTCCAGTGCTCTTGACAAGAATGACACACCGTTTGAGGAGAGCCATCGATTGCAGGAACGTTCGACCACGGCTCTTGCGATGCTGAAATATCCGCCAACATCAGCTGTTCAAGCTGACAACTCAGGCCACATGGCTCACACCGATGTAGGCTCTCTGACTTTACTATTCACCAAGTCACCGGGACTAGAAGCCTACCGCGAATCAATCTCCTCATGGGCAGCTGTGCCACCTCAGCCAGGATTTGTCATAGTCAATATTGGCGATGCCTTAAGCTTCATGAGTGGCCGGCGGTTTCCTAGCTGTCTGCACAGAGTTGTACCAATCACAGCCGCTACTCGGTTTTCTCTCGCATATTTCCATCGTCCAGAATTGGCAGCGAAATTTCGAGATGGTCAAGGACGAGACTGGACAGGCGAGAGCTGGCATCGTGCCAAGTATCAGCTATTCAGAGCCGACAACCAGGCCCAGGCATCAAGCTCTTTGTTGACAGGACGAGTGAATTTCTTGGGGCATCTTGATGAGCGGAGAGAAAGCCGGATCATTGCATAGATTAGTGAGAATGGTGTCAGCCAAAACATGTATCAGCTGCTGGCATCCGAAATGCCCGAAGCCGTATTCAGGTCTATCACACTTTTGTATAGCCCATACTGCTATCTGACCCGCTTGAAACCTACAAGGTCTTCTCGATCATTTTGATACCTTCTTGTTCGATCTTCTCTCGGATTGGCTCGCAGATTTCGGGTGAGTACGGCGCAATTATTCCGGGAGTGTTGAAGGCAGGATGACCATCGAGCAGAAGCTGAGTCGCGATGCCGCACGTGACACCGACTGAGAGGGACATTCCTGAGTAGCCCTTCGGGTCTCCAAAAAGTTCCAGAGTTGATGTACGTGTTTCCTTTGGCAATGTTAGTAATTTTGATGACCACCGACGAGCCAAACAGAGAAGACCTACCTTGCCACCATTCGGCCACTCGATCACGAACTTATGCTGGAGCATGACAAGATCTCTTTCTCCAGGCTTGAAGCTGATTCTGTTCTGCAGATGCTCGGCGATCGTGTCAAGCAAGCTACCTTTGACGACCGGCTTGGATGTCGAAAACAGATCGATCCATCGGAAGCCAGAGATCACATACTCCTGCTCTTTCTCGTCCGCGTAGCTGATAATTTCTTTGATGCGCGCGATCAGAGCACTGTGAGTTGAATAAATCAGCTGATTGATGTCCATATTGCTAAGGCCGTTGGACTTACGCTTCACTCGAGTCCCCGGCGTTGATGGTTTTGGCGGTAGCTTCAGCCCATGTAATTCCTTCCACCAACCACGACTTGGGTTGTGCGTCCAAAAAGCCCGTCTTCAGCAGAGCTCGAGTGAGTTGAGGATTGCCGTCATATCTTAAAGATCCTCTGATCACTGTCTTCGCTTCTGGTATCTTGTATAATTCCCTGAACGGCTTGGTGTCACGGTTCGGGTAAGCCAGAAAATCATAACCGTCGACGACATGATAAGGCTTGGCGATGGCCATTAGATCTTCAGCAGGAATGTCCACCTGCTTGCCATCCTGGAAGAAAGAAGCTGAGTTGCACTGCGACATGAAAACGCCCCGCGGAGACCAGGAGAATTTCATTCTTAGTGGATTGTTGGCGATGGCAGGCTCGGGAACACCGCCACAGTATGAGTAGAACTCATTGATCTGTACCAGTGATCAGCCGTTGTCCGAAGCGGTTGGCGAATGCTCTTACCTTTCCACCTTGAGCATGCACTTCGCTGATAGTCTTTACGGCATATACGTGATCTACTCCGGGGTCGACTCCGACCTCATTCAAAACCACGATGCCAGCCTCTTTTATGGCCCCTTCCAAGGCTTTGATAGCGGGCGAGACATAACTCGTGGTGACTACATTCTTTTTGCTTTTGCATGCAGATGAAATCACCTTGGGATGGTAGACATACGGGATCAGCGATATCACGAGATCTGATGCTGCGATTGCTTTGTCAAGCGCATCATCTGACTGAACATCCAGACTTGCAGCCTTCGTATGATTGAGGCCATGAGTCAGGGTCTGAGCGGTCTTGAGAGTACGGCAAGCTGGAGTTTGTTAGCAGCGAGAGCTTGTAGCAATACGTGAACATCAACTGACCGACTGTGATTTCGTTCTTGCCGTTGCGAGTAAGATACTCCACGCAGGGTCGAGCGACCATGCCTGAGCCGAGCACTAGGATCCTTGTGGAGGCCATATCGTGTGCTTGTGCGAAAGGGACTAGGTGTCGAGTGCGAAGTAGTATCGCGAGGCGAAAGAGGAAAATTCCAAGAGTACAGCAAGGTCTCAAGGAAGAATCAGTCATGCAAAGTGACTGGCGTGATTTTGCAAGGTGACCCCCGACGGCGGTGTCCACAATCGGCGGTGCAGATCAACGGTAACTCCTACTTTCCCGCAAACAATAGCCGAACAGTAAGGTCTGCTCGAGCGTTTCCCCTGTCGTGAGGTGAGAATCAGCACCTGGTTCCATCCCGTTTACAAGGACCATGTCCCATATGGAGATGTGATGGAGAGGCCCTTGCTACAGATAGGCCGGGTCATGGGGCGGCAGCAAGTCGGCCCGGCGGGAAGGCGGATCGTGTCGCCGGGCAAGGCTGCGAGCTCCAGGGTATAACCGAGGATACGAGAGCCCCTGCGATGCAACACATTGATGATGCCGTCTAGCTGCATGTGACTGCCGCGCCGTGCTACCACGTCCGCTTTTATGCATACCACTCCTTACCAGTCGCTCTCTCGCATGTCGACGCCAACATTCATGGGTCCGTTCGCGGAAGCTTATCATAGTCCGTGCGGTGTCGGTGCTGAGGAAGTCGGCATCTGCGAGCCTTTGTATGTGAACGAATGCATGATCTTTCGACAGATGTCCTTATGGTATTCCGCTCTGGTGAAGTGCTTGGGCGTCCTGCTTCAATCACTTGGCCTCGAAGGGTGCGCGAACGAGGTGACATAGAGTATTGTCGCTAGAGGTCGGGAACGTAGAGGTGGCAGCTGGCCGTGAGCCGAGTGGCATCCTCCATTTGGGGCCAACTCGTGAAGCGCATGTCGTTCCATAGGTTTTGCACTGGTACCATTCTTACCCACTGGCGCCAATTCGTGGTTCAAACAGGACTGTTCAGCGGCAATTGTTTCCTTTAGCCCATGTCAGACTCGCCAAGTCGTCTATTCGTGCACTCGAGATCTAAGCACGTCCGATTGCAGAGTTCCTATTGGTATCGTCCATTGGATCGGCACGGCATTAGTTGTAGGCTTCCGGGTTAGATGCAAGGCACAAGATCTGTGACTGGATTGTTTGAAGCACTATTCGTAGCCAATGGTGCCCATCCGTATGCCACTCCAGGGAGAGGACGATAGATCTCGCGATGCGTTACTCCGGCGGAGAGAAGTGGGAAGCCTTGGCCTTTAGTCGAGCGCGATGTTCAGAACCGCAACATGCACCGATGCACCATAAGTGTTGTTAACGTCGAGGAACCGAAATGACAGAAGAAGAGCAGAGCCGCCGGGCTCAGCTCCGCCGTCTCTTGGCGGTGCATCTCTGTCTCTCAGTCTCACCAGCCTCCTCGGCAATTCCATCCGGCCGCCTGAATTCTCGTTCACTCTGCTCACGACAGCTCACCCACCTCCCATGCGTATCCTTTGTCCGCCCTCCAATACGAGCGAAGACTGTACCGCGCGTGCACAAGATGCAGACGCCTGTTACCATGCACTATTCGAGACCACAGCGTCAGATCGGATGTGGCTTTGGCAAGAGCATGAGTGCAAGGCAGACCGACTTGTGTGCATGATGATGAGGACGTTATGTATCTGTTCATATGTGACACTGATCATTTGGTCATATCCAAAGATCTCTCTATACAGCGCGATGCAGAGGCTCATTGCAAGGACTTTGGGTCAACAGTCCCGGCCGCAGTCTCGCAGTCCTGCGGATTGTTGCCCACGTTCTGAGCGCATGCTCCATATCCATCAACGTTCATGTAAACACCGCTTCCGTCGGGACTCGCCTGCTGCAACACACCTGTAGTAGCACTCGTGCCAGAAGCTCCCGGGCCGAGCGTGACCTGTCCATTCCTAAATACCGGCAAAGCAGTGGCATTGTTGAAGTAGTACGTGTTTCTTTGGCACATTCCACTAGGAAGGACGATGGGCATGTTGATCATCGTCTTGAATCCCTTTGCGGTGTATTTTGGATTTGTTGTCGTGTTGAACAGAAAGTCTGCGGCCTCGGGATACACTCCAGGACCGGAAACTGAGTTAGGCACAATTGCCCACGATGCGGCTGCGGACAATGTTCCTCCTGCATCGGACTGGTACGGCTGGCTTTCTGGAATGAATTGCCCAAGTCTCAAGGGATTGCCTGCGAAGAGCAAAGTCGAAGCAACGGCAGGTACAAGACCGTTCGGCAGGGGTCCGTTTTCTCCAGCAATGTAATTAGGTAACGCAGCCGAAAGCGGTGTCTGGCTGCCGCCCTTTGAGACGTATGGTACATAAATGGTGCAAGTCATGAGTCCGCCATCGATCTGGAGCGCGGACATCCGGATATCGTCGTTTCGCCCGTTGCTCACAAGAACCGGGTGCATGCCAGCTGGGAAGCCTTGAGGGAAGAGAGACTGATCATTCGGCACCGGGAGTAGTTTCAAGCCAGCCGCCGGGTTCGATTGATCGACTGCCGTCTGGACTGCTGCATTTGGAGCTGGAACGACAAACCACGCTTTGAAGACCGTCAGTAAGATGCAAGAGCCTCTGTTAGGTTTGGTCAAAAGACTGACTTTGGTTCGCAGACATCGTGCGAATGTTGGGATTATATGCTGCGACATTGTTGATACACTGGCCATTGCTCAGCTGGGCCGCGAGCGCAGCCAGCGCAAGGCTTTGGGCGAAGTAGCGCATATTGGCAAGATAAATTCCACCGCTCTCATCGTGCTCTCGAAGGTGAGGCAGTATATGTACTCCAGGAGCGAGAATGCCGCACTATAGTTTGCCATTGGATTAGGCTCCTCCGATGAGTCCGATCTCTTTAGGGCAGTCTGGCTGAAGCTCAGTGCGAGTCAGGCCTAATTTGGCAACGCTCCGCAACATGCACAGGAACATAGCCACGCTATGTGAAACGGACTTCACTGGCTCGGCTTCAGAAATGCATCCTGACACGTGGGTCAGAGCATGCCTTCGATCCAAAGATCAAACTTGCTGAGAAAAACCGAGCGACCTTGGATGGATCGATTGGTGGTTGTCATGCAAGTCATGAAGTCAGCACCAAAAGATCTCTGTGTTTACTGTTCCATATGCTGGCCCGCCAAAGAAAAACAACACTTTGCGTAAGCTTCAAGCTTAAGCGTGGTATGAGTCGCGCTAATCAAGGCCACCCGTTAGCCATCTCCGGCCAACGGGCATGTGCTTTCTGTTAAACGTGTAGGTAGTAGAAGAAGCCCACTCCTGCGAGTAAGAAAATCCAATCGAGAGATCCACTCTACCAGTAGAAATGTCGCCAGTCTTTAAAAAGTGAATCGTGAACGTCAGATTTCAGGCCTTCCATGCGCACAGACGCTATGGTTTTCGAGCATCGCCACTTCGGAGTACTGCACAAATTTAGACGGATGGACACATCGATCACATGCTCTCGGTGGCCGTGTACGAATAAGTGCTATAGTGAAGGCTAACGTCGTGGTATACAGTTCATTTCGTGCATCGCTCTAGACTCACGCGCATCCACGTTTTGCATATGTCGAGCAGAGCCTGGTGAACGCTGCCTCGTACGCACAAAATATTGCAGGACAAGACATTGTTCGCCCAAGCAGTCTCCTCTTTCTTCGTGTGCATACTTCGAACCGGTCGCATAATGCTCAACGTCAAGTCGTAGACCTGTGCGCTCTCCTTCAAACCCGCAGGCGAGCCTGACGGAAGAGTTCCAATGACACGAAGAAATCCTCTGCGATCGCGGGTAGCATATGATGAATCGTTAAATGAGGAAGGAAGTTCATGTCAGGGTGAAACGGACGGCTCCGAATATATGAAGTTTATGAACATGAAATCGAGCATGTTCATAGACGAATCGGATGAGGCGGGTGACATCTTTCATGTGAGCGAACCAGATGTTGTTTGTCAGTAGCGCGTCGTTGAGGTTCAGGCCATGCCAAGCCTTCATCGTCATCCCCGCAGATCTGCCGAGGGGGCCCCCAACCCTGTGCTCGTCGTCATTTCTTTCGTGCACCTCACACTCTTCCTCATGTGCGCCTCTTTGAGAACAGCTTCTCAGGTCGTCAAAGTCGAGAGATGTTCTGCGTGTTCATCATGAACGAGTTTACACAAGGAGTTGCAGAGCTCCACATAAACGGAGATTTGCCTTGATGGCAAGGGTAAGGCTTCGTGGAATGTAAGCCCCCCAGAAGCAGTGGTACGCAGAGATGCCAGAAAGGTTGTAACGGTGGTCTTTGATAGCATACAAATTTTTATGGATATCGTAGGCATGGTTCTAGAGGTCCAAGACAGCTGGCAAGCCTGGGCAGCAACACACAAAATGGATTTCGAAACGCCTTTGAGGCCTTCTTCCCTCTCGCTAACCTGAGAAGTGTGCAAGCTCGCTCACACTCACTATCCGATACTCACCGGGAGTGTTTGACTTACCAATGATGTTTTTTTCATTGGGTTCCGGCTACGATCTGAATACTCCACGGGTCCACCTACCACCTTAAGCTGTGCAACCAGACATTTCCTTCACAACTCGGCAACTACACCATTTCATTGGAGCTTTGGAGACGTGGTGAAGTGTTTCTTCGCAGGCAATGGTGTTTAGATAAATACACGACCGCCGAGTGCCCAACTTCGCTTGTGCGGAGGACGCTACAGGTCGAGAGAGAGTACGACAGAGAGCCAGCAAACGTTTGCGTCTGATACCGTGCCAAATACGCTTCAAAGTATGTATAGATTTGGAGCATGCTCCTGAAGGCTGTTGGCTGACTGCAATGATCGCGATCAGCAAGCAATTTCTCGTCAACATGGGCTCCATTGGTAACAGTAAACCTGCTGCACGCGGCTTCGTCTTGCACAAGTCCGACATTAATGCCATTCCCCTCGAGAACTTTTCCAACAACTCCAAACGTGCGACTGGCGGCTGGAAGCAGATCTGTTCGAGCCCCGACACTCCTACTGATGGCCTCAATCTTGGCATAGCCCATTTCCCACCTCGCACTGCAACGCAAGAATCTTTCGAAGCACTACACAGACACAAGCAGGCAGAGTTCTATTACATCCTCAGTGGCCAGGCTCTCGTCAAGATCGATGGCGTCGAGCACAATGTGAAAGCAGGAGCTGCACTGTACATTCCGGTGATGGCGAGCATGGGTTCTGGAACACCAGCGATACAGAAGAGCTGGTCTTCCTGTAAGTGCTCTGCATGTGCGAATCTGTGTTGTGAGTCGAGGCTGATAGGATTGCAACTAGATGGGGCTTCCCGTGCGATGGTTTCCGCGACGTCGTGTACAGGTTCACTGGTGACAAGGAAGAGGATCAGTGGAGCAGGTGCACGAATGCAGCATGAGAAGTCGATGGACGAGACGTCAGACCACACGCTGCTGCAAACACGCTTGTAATCATCTGCATATGATAACTGACGAGTCAGTGCATTCCATTGGTGAAAAGAAGTGTGCATAGTGTCACTGTCACCGGTGTATTTCCAATATCTTGCCTCGGCTGTCGGTGTTCGGCCCTCCGACAGCCGAGGATCTCGCCGCAATATTCCCGACGCCCAGCGGCATCATCCATCACCCGAACACTCCCAATCTTCATCTCCAGATCCATCATGGCTGCATTGCAGAGCGAGGCTGATAGGGTGCTGCAGACGATGCAAGAGAAACGAAGCGCCTCTGCTTGCTACCCTTGTGCAAAGCGCAAGGTTCGATGCTCTGGCGGACAGCCGTGCATCACGTGCTCACAGCGCAACCATCCGGACATCTGCTTCTACCCTGCGGGCAAGCGTAGCAATAAACGGAAATATGGGACTACGCGTGCTGGAAGTCCACCCTCTGCTGTGCCAGTAGAGGCCATCGCCCCTACACAGCAGGCGTACAGCTTGCCGAGCTCCTCCATCGCCACGCCCTCCTTGAGCCATGCCGAAGCTCCCCAATCTGTCCCACGACGAAGCCATACGACGACGCTGGGCCCGGGCCCGGGCCCCCATTCCGTGGCCTCCTTCCTCGAAGCAAGGCTGCAGAACGCTCGACCAGGACTTGGTCTCCAGAACCACTCGGCGCACCAGCGAAACCCAGGGTCGACGCCGAATGCAACTTCGTACGCATCGTCTAATCTGATCGCTATCGCTCCTCAAAGGTCTGAAATCTTCCGCTTCTTTCCCAGCTTCCGGATAAACGTGATGCCCTTCATCCTCAAAGATGGCGACGAGCTCGAGCTTGCCATCTTCACTTTCCCAAGCGACTTCGAATCAGCGCGGGCAAAAGGCGATCTCATGCTCCATACATATGCCGAGACTCAGCGTAACAGAATGTCCGTGTGTCTTGCCTGTCTCGCACTTGGTGCGCAAATGTCAGAGATTTCTGCAGCTGAGAGAGCACGATATGCAGACGATTTTGGTAAGAGCCTCCACATAAACGCCTCAAGCAAGCCCGAACGCTAGTGCTCATCGTTTCCAGTACGCCGCTCCATCGCTGCACTGCAGTTCCCGGAGATGATGCTCTTCCCATGTTTCCAGAGTATCCAAGCCCTACTCATGGTCGGCATGTCTTTCCAGAACTCGGGCTCTTCGGATGCGTCTTGGTCACTTCTCGGCCTGACGTTCAGGCTCGCACAGTCATTAGGTCTACACAATCCAGACCATGACAAACATGATCTATGGTAAGTTGGTCGCGATGAATCGCTGTTGGACACGCCGTTCATATGCTCGTAGGAAATCTGTTATCTGGCAAGATGCTCTGCTCTCGCTTCGCTTCGGAAGAACGCCATTACAGACCGCCTACCATGCCAATCGACCAGAGCTGTTGCTGCCTTCCGATCAAATTGACACATATGTTGATGCCATGCATACTCTGAACGCCATCGGACTTGCCTACATGTCGATCTCAGAGTCAGATCGCGCCAAAATGGACGGTGTTCGAAGCTGGATAGCAGCGCTCGAATCGTTGCGCCAACATTTACCGCCACATCTGCGAGGCATAGAAGATTGTTTGAACTTGCAGCAGACACTTCAATTCTATGCTTTTCGCATGCACATATCTTTCTTGGAGGCAGAAATGTGCCGACCGTGCTTGATGCATACCAAAATCGACCAGGTAGAAACTCCGGCAGCAGAACTGAGCGAGCGCGCTTTCGAAAGCATGCGAGCGACTGTCTCAGCATATTTGAGCATGGCTCGACTGAGTGTCTTACCACTTCGCAATTGGTCACTCATACAGGAATCTTTGAGCTGCGCCTGCGTCTTGGCCTTGCTAAAGGCCTGTCGGGGCGATTCAGAAGTACAAAGCTTATTGGACGAGATCATTCGACTTCTCGAGTGTGAATTGACCATTGCAGGTTACGAGACTCAGCAAGGCAATTGGACATGCTCCACCGCTCTCAAGCTGCTCAGAGCCAGCAGGGCGTACAGAGAACAGCCTGATACTATGTCTGGTCCAGTACAATCCGGTCCGACAGCAGTGAACGCAGGAGACCTCAGCAGAACGCAAGAGCAATCGCTTGGTGCATGTACTGTCCCTGTGCAATTTAGCCTGCCCACTCCCGAATCCCAACCTAGTCTCTTGTGGTCAGGCTCGCCGTTTGACAGCTTAGACGTTCCCTTCGCATCGTTCTTTGAGTGGTCCAGTGAGCTCTTTGAGCAGAACGCTGCCGGAAATATAGAGCAATACTGAGAGACCGGCTGAAGATAGCCATCGACGCCTCTCCCTTGAGCGCCCGAGCATCCCGAGCGCCTGAGCATCCGAACACCGAGACCCATTCCTTCAGGAACTTCGCGATGGGGAATTCATAGCGCCACAAGTGCCCCGGTGATTATGAAGCAGCACTTGACACCGGGATGGGCAAGAGACATAAGATGCTCACTGTAGGCCAAGGACAGACCACAGCCGCAAAGCATGCACTTCCCACGGACGATTGCCCTCGACCAAACTTCCAGCTCGAAACCACCCTTGGTTTCTGCTCATCACCACTGAGCGCCAGCATGAGTACTTCTGTCCATAGCGAAGACTCAGAGAAGAGTACAGAGTCACAAAATCTTCAGAAAGTACCGACAACTCAAGACCAGATCGTCGACCATGGCCTCCTCTGTTGGTCACAAGTCGTAGGATCCTTTGCTGCCTGGTCAAATACATGGGGCCTCGCCAACGCGTACGGAGAATTCCAAGTATACTGGGAGCAGATACTACCACAATCAGCGAGCCAAATCGCATGGATCGGTAGCGTTCAATCTTTCCTGATTCTCTTCATGGGGGCTTTGACTGGATCGTTATTCGACGCTGGATACTGTCGCTCACTCCTCGTTATTGGAAATCTGCTTGTGGTCTTGGGCATGATGCTCACAAGCATCTGTAAGGAGTACTGGCAGATTATCCTATGCCAAGGCATTGTCACTGGTCTTGGCTTTGGGTGTCTCTTCACCCCAGGAGTCTCTATCGTATCACATTACTTCGTCAGGAAGCGCCAGTTTGCCAATGGGAGTTGCTGCTGCAGGATCTGGTGTCGGAGGCGTCATTTACCCGATCGTTCTGCATCGATTGGCTCCTCAGATCGGATTCGATTGGGCGGTTCGAGTCGTGGCCTTCATCACGCTCTTCTTTGGCATTGTGTCAACCGCAACTCTTCGAAGTCGACATGCTTCGGGGAAGTTGCGAAGCGTGATCGCTCCTGGCTTTTTCAAGAATACGCCTCTGGTACTCTCTTCCTTTGGCTTATTCTCGATTGTGATCGCGCTCTACATTCCGATCGTGTACATCAGCAGCTACGCCTTAACATATCGCATCACCACCCCAAATCTGGCATTCTACCTCGTTCCGATCCTACAAGCCGCGAACATCGTTGGCAGAATGGTCCCGAACTTTTTTGCAGACTGGACCGGGCCGATCAATATGACTATTCCAGCCATGATTGGAGCAGCCATTATGGTGTATGCATGGATTGCGGTTCGGAGTCAAGCAGGACTATTGGCATTTGCAGTCATTTACGGCATTTTCTTCGGGACAATCCAAGCACATGGAGGCTCTTGTGTAGCATCTTTCATCCCCGATCGCAGGGACCTTGGGAGGAGTATGGTAAGTAGGATATCCGTCATAACCGATGACTGCCCGAAAACGGAATACTGACCTCGCCGACGGCAGGGCATGTCTTTCGAAATAGGATCGCTTGGAGTGCTCATTGGCACGCCAGTCGGAGGCGCCATTCTCGGAAAGAACCACAATTTTGTCGCTGTGCAGGCATTCACAGGCAGCATTTGTGTTCTGGCGCTGTTCTTCTATCTTGCAAGTCGCATTAGCAAAGCTGGGCTGAGGTGGGAGAAAGTCTAATGGCAAAGGTCAACTGATTCTCGAAAAGCTCTATAGAATATACGATGGAAACGCAAAACAGCTAGTAATGGTGGCCACGCGGTACTGCGCTGGGTGATGACTTTCTTCCTTCCGGGCACGAAGTTGTGCTGCGGCCCTTTCTTTTCGTCTTGGTGTATTTCGGCGGCTCCGATGTCGGTCTAGGAGATGTGTACGGCTTCTGACTCGTAGTTGATGTCTTGAATGTTGAGCATTTTGTGCTTGATGTTTGCGTAAATGTTTGGCTGACAGTAGAAGAGCTGTTCGTTCGGGTAGTGCTCGAAGTTGTGGAGCTCGAAGTTACCGTGCTTGAAACGCTTGTTGTACTGCTTGTGCTCGAGCTTGTGGTACTAGTGCTGATGCTAGTGCTCGTGCTTGTAGAAGTGCTCGTGGAAGTAGTCGTGGAAGTGCTCGTGCTCGTCGTACTGCTAGTCGTAGAGCTCGAAGTTGTGGTGCTCGTTTTGGTAGGACCAACAAAATTCGCAGATGGTATGATCTGAATATTGATTGGCGTGCAGTCGGCTTGGACCTTGGTAGAATACAGATTGGAGAAACCGTTGGTTTGGCATTCATAAAGAATGGTCGAACCCGAAAGAGCGATTGTTGTGTAGTCCTCGCAAAGGGACCAGTCGTCAACATGAGCCACGCCTGGCTGTGCTGGGTTGTCGAACACTATCTGCGAATTCGTAGAGTTGACGAATCCCTTGCGACCATCGCTGTCGGTCAATTCACCATTCTGTAGGGTAATGGTGAGGATTCCGGTTTGGCCACAGCTGTCGCTCTGCCTCCGCATCAATCGCTGTGCTGGTGATTGTGGTGTGGTGACTGTGATCTCGAATTGTCCAGTCGCACTCGTGACGCAGTCCGACTGTCTTGATGACAGGTGCGAGGAGCTCGCGAATGCCGCACCTATCAAGAGAGCGAAAGCATGCCCAATCATTGTAGCGAATGTCTATGAAGACCTCATAAACCACTGAAGAGATATTCGTTTCCAGACGGGCAGCGTCTCTTTTGATTCATGCATGGCGTCAATGGCACTAATGCATTGCTGTATGTGGAAGCGCTCTCAGCTAGCCACTGAGGCCGACGAGATTGGGTGGCGTATCCATAGAACGAATGTGGGCTGGTCTCGAAATCAACCTGGATTTCGAGAGGGAGTCTTGACTTTCAAGAGCATCGCGAGCAAGATGCTCAAGCCCACGACGTGGTATGCTTGGCGGGAGACGAATGTTGTCTTCGTGGCGGACAGCTATGTCCAGTCGAGCTCTGTGTACAGGTAAGTACCTGTTATTCTCAATTTGTGTAGCACGTGCCGTGGGCAGCAGGGTTGGCCTGAACCTTCTTTCCACTCCTTTCTTCTCCTGCTGAGAAACAATACTCCATCCTCCGGCAGTACCACATGGTGGGATTCGCATCAATGCCGACCTGTCGAGTGCTTCAGAAACTGCAATTTAGTACCCTCCGTTCATCACTTCTGATGCGTGCAACCGAACACCACCGGCAGACTCCATATCCTGGACAATTCGCGCATGTCAATTGCCGCTAATGTTACCGAGCGGATAAGAGTTAGACTGGATTACTAACATGTAGTCGAAGCTCAGCATCACGCAAAGTACTGATGATGGGATAGCATTGATCATCCTCTGCCCTTCATTCCTTCTCACGACTTCAGCTCGTAATCGTTTGGAACCAATGCGATATAGAGTTTCTGCTGACAATTGAGACCACAAAAGGTGGCGTATATATGTCTGCCGAGACAAGAGGCAAGAGCCGACTAGCACAGATATCTTCGATCATGACTGGAGCAACCAACAATATAGCCGGCACTGGGCAGGTTGACAAGAATCTACGTCAGCCTCGCGACTTCAAAGCAACTGAGGCAAAAAGGCCAGACTGGAACGAGAGCACTCCGTTCACATGGACAAAAACCAAGCGTCCTGACTGGAAATTCGGCGACGGAGCCAACAATAAAGACGATCTATCCAGGAACAAGCAAATCTCGATTGATCCTTACGAAGAAGGACGAGATCCTGCCTTCAACTATCGGCTCATCACATCAGCTATCATTCCTCGACCGACGGCCGTCATAAGCACCATCTCTGCCGATGGCCAAAGCACAAATCTTGCGCCGTACAGTTTCTTCCAAGCCATGAGCCACGACCCGCCAACATTTGTCGTCGGTCATGCTGTTGGCTCGACTTCAGCGAAGGACAGCTTGGCAAACTTGAAGGAAACTGGTGAATGTGTAATCAATGTTCTTACGGAAGACATTCTTGAAGCTTCGAATGCATGCGCGATGAACACGCCTTATGGTGTCAGCGAATGGGCTCTCACTGGTCTGACTCCAGAGCCCTGTACAGATGTCAAGCCAAGTCGCATCAAAGAGGCTGTCTTTGCGGTCGAGTGCAAGCTCGTCGCTACGCACGAGATTCCAAGTCGTAGTAAGCCTGGGAAGGTGTCCAACGTTATCACAATCTTGGAGGGGAGCCGCTTCTGGGTACGAGAAGACGTTGTGGATGAGGAACGAAAGTTCATTGATCCAGCGAAGTCGAAGCCGATTGGTCGTCTCCAGGGCATCTCCTATGGACGCATCACAGATGCCTTCCAAATTCCATGGCCGTCGTGGGATGAGGTCGAGTCAGTTGAGAAGGCACAGGGTAGAGTCAAGCCAAAGGCGGAAGGTCAATAGCATCTAGTTAGAGTCGGAGCCTTCACTCGTGCCGGTATATCACCATAGGTTTAGAGCTATACGTTAGAAACATCAAGGACAGTCCAGATCGCACCACATCGACAAAATACGTGCTACTTTCACCTAGGGTTTAGCGTGTCAGCTTGACCTCTGGACAAATGTTCCATGTTTCCAGTTCGTGTCGATACCGATCGAAGGAGAGGGGGCGAATCTAGCGGTGCTTCGGTTCAGTTGATGCCAAACGGAAGTTGAGGTTGTACGCGTAGTCCAGGAAAGCACTACTGATTGCAGGTAGCAGATGCGGACTGCTGTCGAGACTTGCCTCACTTCACACTGCTCGTGGTCACTCCAAGTCTGGACGCGGACAAACGCGTCCTATTAGCGAGACAGGTTGTGTAGACTGGACCATACGAGTGTTCTGAGCTCTGCAGAGCTGTGAGACTCCTGGACCTAGGCTTGGTGTCGGGAAGAAGAGCTCTCAAAGAGAGCCACCTCTTTCGTTGTCGTTGTGGGCCGTTCCTTCTGCACATGTATTGTGAACAGAAATTTCGATCTTCGATCTCGAATGCATAGCGCCGCTGGCCCAAGGCGAAAACATCATGTAGTGCGTTCCAAAGACCATGTCCCAGGCTTGCGTCGCTGCAGCGTTCCCGCGCACGAGCCCTCACTCGGCCATCTTGCAAGTGTCCTGGCACTTTCAATGGTAAACTTACCGCTTAGTGCAAGCTCACCCGTGATGGGCGACAGTACAGAGCGGATTTATCGTGCTGCTACGATGGCATTTGTGGCGTCCGGAGTAGTGTGCTCCTTCTCAGTCTCTCGCGTGCAAAGGAGGTAGCCATTTCGATTCGATCTGCCATGGCGAGGACGCTTCGTAGGGAATCGCAGGGGCACCGTGAGCTGGAAGTTGACAGACAGTGGTGATAGACTTGAGCGGCCTATAAAATGATTCTCTTGGTGTTCTGCAAGTGGTGGTGTTCGGGTAATTGAATGAAGAAGATGGGTGTGCTGCCACCACGAAGTATATATATATATAGTTGCGCTTGTTACTAGGGTTCCGGAAATAGCTATAGAGGTCGTAGAGTCGTAGACGCTCTTTCTCAAAGAACTTTTTACTTCTATGAGACTACTCTAGTAGTATCTTCGCTTAAAGCCTAAAGAATATATTTCTTATACTATCTAATACTTCTTACTAGAACTAGAGCTTATATTAAACTACTTCTATTAGATAATAGATAGGTCTATATCTAAGAAAGTTAGAGTATAATTGTATACTAAAAGTAATTATATACTAAAAGTAATTATATACTAAAAGTAATTATATACTTTAAATATTAAAAGTAATAGCTATTTCTATAATCCTAGTACTTAGTAACTTTCCTCTAATCTAGTCTTAGATATTTAAACTATCTTAGTATACTATTTCTCTTTACTTAAAGTTTAGAGGCTTTACTAAAGATAGTTTAAAGAATAAGAACTAATATATAATTATAGGACGTATCCTTAACTTCTATAATAGTATTTAGAAAAAAGAAAAATATTAGTTTATAGACAATTTCTATAGCTTTATAATATATCTAATAGTATCTAAATTAGTTTAAATAGATAGACTATCTATAGTCTTAAAGATTTATATATAAATAACGTATTATAACTAGATAACTTTTAGGTCTTCTAGATACCGCGTATTCGCGAAGTTTATTAATATCTTATCTAGAGCTTATAGTAGATATTGACTAGAATAGACTATATAAGATACTTTTTTAAATAGTATATCGTTATCGTATAGTAGCTATCTAGCCGCTAGATTGTACAATAGTGTAAACCGCGTCTAAAGCTAAGTTGTATCTACTAGGCTCGCTAGATGCTCCCTTGGACCTCCTCTAGAAGGGAGCTGCGCCGAGCGCTTAATTGGCTCGCTTCGAGGTGGTCTGAGCGTCACCTGAGACAACCTCCGATCTGCTCCCAGCCAGTATCAACCTGCGCAACAAAACATCCGATCAGTCGAGATTTGTCTTGCACAGACATTCAAGGCGGCGGGGACGGGTCTAGCAGGACTATCGGCGCTATATGTGAAGCATTCCATGTCGTCAGATCCGATATGGGGTGTTGGTGGACCCATGTTTGGTCTTGCATACAAGAAGCAGGAATCTGGTGAAATCATTTTGATGTTCGACCCAAAGCTGAAGAAGAGCATAAGAAGTCATGCAAGTCTTTTGGCAATAACGATGGCGGTCGCGAGCTCCAAGTCGGCAAATGGTTTCCAAGACAGCTAACTGCGGCTTCCCAGGGCTATCATGGTCGATCTCAAGCTGGCATTCACGGCGCCTCTGAACTCGGCGGAGCCTACTTCACAGTCATCTCCAGAAGCTACATCGATGTCAATGATGATCAAGGCGATGTGATCTACTACCCTGGACCAGAGAGCAAGACCCAAAAGAAAGGCGACCCTGTCACGTTGTGCGGGGGCAGTGCTCAGCTTATGGTCAACCTCAGCACGAAGCCCGTTCGTGTCTTCCGTGCCGTGAGCAATGACGGCTTGTTCGACGTGACAGATGCTGACATTACCAACAATAAGAAGGGAGGACCTTTGTGGACTTTTGAGCTCACTCGACGTGAAGGTCAAATGCCGTTAGATCAACTCACGAGCATTCCGACAGAGGAGTAGCAGGAAAATCTCAAGAAGGTTGGCTGGGACCACGAAGCGGAGTCTTACTCCCAATGTTGATCATGAGTGCATGATCAATTCGTCCGGCGCTTGACAACGGATAGTGGTCGTCCATGCGAGCTCGCCCTAATAGTTACCGCAGATGCACAAGGTGGCCACTCTGCCACATGAAATACAACTGACTTTAACAGGTCAAGATAGCTTGAATCCTAATGAATTGCTAACGTCTCTCCTCTTGCCGCCCATCACCACCTCTGTCCTCCAAACCTGCTTGCGATCATGAATCTGCGTGTTGTGAGGCGGTCAGGGATGTCTATCACACGAATCACGATTCCACCATCCACGATCCAGCCATGCCTGTTGCGGGTTGGCGCGCCGTTGCCTCCCCCATGACCTTATGTTTAGCCAACTTCTCAAACTACTGCACTCCTTCCTTGCTTTTCAATTCTTCTTGCCAGCTATGACCGAAATGTAATAATGTGTAATTGTTTGCAGGAGAAAAGCTACAAGCAGTCTATCCGTCACCGAATGGCCTCTTCCAACACCACATCCAGCTCCCTCGAGGCCAAAATTGTGGTCCTTGGCTCTCAAGGCGTAGGCAAGACCTCCCTGGTGCACAGATTCGTAAAGAATACCTGGATCCCGCACTCGAAAGCTCAATCAACCGTGGGAGCTTCATTCCTCGCCACACGCGTCAACGATTCGGAAAGCGGCACGAACATACGATTACAGATATGGGACACAGCAGGCCAGGAAAGGTTCAGGAGTATATCACGTCTCTACTACCGTGGGGCCAATGCGGCAATACTATGCTACGATGTCACGAGCAAGA
This sequence comes from Pseudocercospora musae, assembly GCA_001578225.1. NCBI lineage: Eukaryota > Fungi > Ascomycota > Dothideomycetes > Mycosphaerellales > Mycosphaerellaceae > Pseudocercospora > Pseudocercospora musae. The sequence continues at coordinate 67,459 of LFZO01000011.1, read as the reverse complement.
GAAGTTTCGAGGAAATGGGTAGCTGGTTACAAGAGCTGAGAGAGAATTGCGGGATCGAAGCGGAGGAGGACATGATCCTACACATCGTCGGCACCAAGAGTGACCAGGTCGCTGCGGATCCTACGAGGAGGGAAGTGCCGTTTGAGAGGTGCATAGGATATGTGGCGGAGCAATTATATCCTGATGCCATCGCGCCTGCATCTAAAGAGCAGGCTGGAGCCAGCCCACCCCTAAGTCGAGGACGTCTGGAAGCTGCTCCGCATGTCATCAACAGTCCGAACAGCAATAGGAGCTCTGGGTTCTGGGGTCAAGAACAGATCTGGAACTGCTGCCATGAGATCTCAGCAAAGGATGGCGAAGGCATCGAGGAAGTGTTTCGGGTTGTCACGAGGAAATTGGTAGAACAGCACGCGAAACGACTGGCCAGACAACAAGTGCTGGAAGAAATGTCTAATGGAAAGACACCTGGAACGGATGTTGGTACGCCTGGATGCTACTTTGACTTGCCGAATGGAGGAAACGGCAGCTTTAGAGTGGGAAATGGTGACAAGAGAAAGAGTTGGCTGGGGAGCTTGGCCACGCCTGGTGGAATGACGAATTATGGCGACGAAGAGTTTCAAGACGAAGTCAACAAGGGCATGAGGAAAGGGAGGTGCTGTTGAAGATGGCATGAGACGAGCGTGTATACATATGACTTCCGGTGATGAGCGATGGCGTCAAGGAGTTCGTGGTGGACAGGACACGGGTTATCTACAGATTTTTGGGACTCAGCACATGGCAACATTGAGACGAGATAGATATTGCGGCGGTGAGGACTGCCGCCAGGCATGTATAACTACCGTGACATTGCAAAGCTCAAAAATGGCCACACAGGGCTCGATCCAGTTCATCTCGCGCTTCGACGAGTACTCACCACCACCACTGCCCCTGCACATCTTGCTCACTTCTTCTTCAAAGGGCCCGAGCTTCACCCATTTCCACACGGGCGCTCACGATGATGAACATGCGCAATCATCGCCAGCGCAAAACTCCTGCGAATCTGCGGACAAATTCGAAGGGAAGCATCCTCGATATGGTACGCAGAGAACAGCTTCCTGGTTCTTCTGTCAACCGACGATTTCGAGCTTCTGCCATCCTGGTTCGAGCTCATGGGCAAAGAAAATCAACAACGTCTAACCAGCCTTCACAACACTTTCGACATCGCATACGTCTTCTCCAAAGCTCGAGTCGCTGCCGTAGACTGGCCCGCAAAGCATGACAGATATCTCACAGCCATTGCACAGTTCCACCATGCCGCTGTTCATGCAGAAGACATCGAAGAATGCACAGATGACTGGAACGAGGTGCAGATGCTTTGGCTCAATCTGGCGGCAACTTTCCTCGAACAAGGCTTGTGGGAGTGGCCGCTGGTGATTGACTGGTTTGTGGTGAAGGGATATCAGGTCACGTCGGGGAAGATGAAGACTTGGCAGCATTATAGGGACTCAGCCAAGCTCATTGATGCGAACGAGCTGCAACTCAAGATTCAGCAGCTAAAGGAGGGTGATGTGAGTGGTGTGAAGACATAAAAATCGTGGCTAAGGGTGTGTGAGGAGTATGATGGTAATAGCGAGGAGAGGCAATCTTGATCTGGTGCACATGTCAGCCCACGAGACATCCGTGCTTTAGACCAGCGCACGAGTGAGAACATCGTTATTGTACTCGAAGTTGCTCAGTCTTCGAAGAGCCTTATATCCTGCCCAACTTGGTAGGACTCAAATGCTGATTTGTGCTCGAGAAATGCATCTTGCTTTTGGAATGCTATTAAAGCTTCAACGCTTGAACGCTCGAACGCAGCAAAATGGACAAAAACATTCATGGTCCTGGCTTTCCTTGGCCAGAAAGCCAGCCGCCAAGAAACAGGCCAATGGGTATCGCACTCAGGCCCGCGACAATGCTCATCGACATAGTCATGAACTTCCAGCCAGCCGCTTCGGCAAGCAAACCACCCCATAAAGGTCCGGCAAAATTTCCCGCTGCCCACGCCATATTGAACAATGCATATGCCTGACAATAGGAGCTCTTAACCTCGAGCCCAGCTTCACCATCCGACCTCTCCAGCCTAGCCGCCGCAGAAGTGATCTCTGCCAATACCGGCTCAAGCGTGAGAGTCATGCAGCTTCCCACCAAAACAAGGAGAACGCAAAGAAGCGCTTTCTGTTCGGCGGTGTTGTTCTCAATGAGGCGAAGTAGAGCCAAAGCCACGCAAAGAATGAGAAATCCAGCGAAAGCGAACCATCTACCTCCATATCTGTCTGTGAATCTCCCAATTACTGGTCCCAGGAGTGCGGGCGCTGAAAGAGGCAAGAAGATCAGTCCTCCGCCTGTAGCGTCCCATCCGAAAGTGTCGTGGACCTTGAGAGGGAGGACAGCTTGGAAGCCAGAGAAGATCGATGCCAGGACAATGGTAGCCCAGAGAGTGACAATGACTCTGTAGGAGCATGCTAACCGGATGAAAGATGGTAGGGCGGTATATGTCGTGGCCAGAGTGACGGAGACGATCGGCGCCTTCTTCCCTTCCTCGTCGTCTGACTGCAAACTCCTCCCATCAACCGGCGCAGAGTTCCTCCTCAGATTCGCAGTCGCCAATTCATGCTCGAACTCCGCCAGTACTGCGGGACTTTCAACCATCACCAATCTCAACAGCATATCCAGAACCACAACCCCGGTGACCAGACCAAAGACCGCATCGTATCCAGCCTTGGCGAAAACAATCCCCCCAAGAAGCGGTGCCAAAATACTTCCAGAATTCAACGCAATCCCGATCCAGCCCATATACTCCCCAATATGCTCTTGTCCAACAGTATCAACCAGACCAGCCAAACCTGTAGTCCATACTACAGTACTCGCAATTCCTTGAAGAGTCCTACCCAGCACCTGTAATCCGATACTCTCACCAAACCAAAGAATCATCGTTGCGCCGAATAATATCAAAAGCCCTTTACCGTTGTCAGCAACACATCCCTCCCATTTTCTTTCATTACTTTACCGATCAAAAAAGGCATTCTACGACTCGTGTGTCGATCCGACCACCAACCCCATAGTGGCGATGAAGCGAAAGCTGCAAGTCCGAAAACTCCAAAGAGGACTGCGACCCAGAACTGTGTCGAGGTTTCCGGGATTTTGAGGCGAGATTCCAGGGAGAATGGGATTACGGGGATTATGGCTGCGAAGAGGAATTGGTCTGTGAAGACTGCGAAGGCGATTACGAAAGTTATGAAGGGGGATGAGGAGCGGAGGCAGTGGATTGGTCGAGTGAGGAGGGTCATTTCGGTGGAGAGGTGTTGCTGTTGTTGTAAATACCGCGAAGAAGAGAGCGAGTGTGGATTGGTGACAGAAGGACTGCATAGGATGTTTCGACCTACAAGTATTCAGAGCCACGTCAACTCTGCCACGATGACACGGTGACTCCGTTGCTATAACACCACGTTTCTTTCGACTCTCAGAACGCAAGCCACAGTTGTTCTAGCGTGGTCAAGCGCAAATTTACCTGGGAAAAGGCGGTAGGAAAGGAACGTATACTTTGAGCTATCTAAGCATAAGGCTGCAAGCCGTGCCGGGATTCGAATCTCGATGTCGTAGGGCTGAGGTCGTATCGTGGTTGTCTGCCAGAGCTCTGAGGTTGTGGCTTGTCCATGGCGAGCTGTGTACAGTGTGTAGGCGACTCCGCAAGCCACGTCCGGATTGATAGGCCGGAGTAGACTCTGGAGAGCTTAAAGTTTGTGGTCTGATACGTGTAGCTGGCGCTGGTATGCCGCTGTATGGTGGCAGTGTCTTCGTGATAGAGTGAATCTCGTAATAACTGTGATGGCCTCATGATGTTGTGAGTATCACATCCTGATCTTTTTGCTGCGGATAAAGCTCGTTGCAGGATTGTTAATGTCACTTGGAGTGCACGTGGCAGGCATGCCAAGGCGGGCCCCTGCAGTCTATTCCTTTGGTCCAGAATCGAGATCGCTGCCATTTCCACCGTAACGGCGATGCAGAACTTCAGCTCGCCTCTGATCATAAATACGAGAGTGCCTGGTCCGGATGCTCTGGCTTGATCTTCGTAGTCGAGACATCCTTTCCCTCTCGTTCGCCATGTTGCAGAGAGACGGAGAGAAGGACGTGAAGCATTGGTACACTCTTCAAACGATCAGATCGATGACACCTTTCTGACCAGATGTGACTTCAATCCAGCCGCCTTTCTCGACGCGGATGATCTTGCCATCAATGCAAACTCTACGCCAACGCGCATCCTCCTCTTCGAAGTCGATTCTCAGTGCATCAATTTCTTCATAGCCGACATTTTCGTCCTCAACATGTTGACCGCCGTGGTATGCTCTGCTCATAATGGACATGGCTTGTTCTCCAGTGGTAGGTCCGAAATGCACGAGTCGTAGCTTCCCGTCCAAAGGTTTCGTGTCCGGACTAATCGTAAAGCCTTTTTCAAGCTGACTGCACAACGTTACCAGGACGTAGGCATGCTCGCCTTGACGAATGGGTTGCCAATGTTGTTGACCTGCTCGTAGTATTGACACCTTGCCGCGATAGATGTGCGGCAAAGTCCCGTCGCTAGGAAAGAGTGCTTCTTGGGCGGCCATCTTGAAACGGTCTACGCCAAACTTTCGAAACTCCCTTGTGTCGCTGTCCGCGACAAGGCCTGCATGAAGACCCCACGAGCAGACCACTGCGCCATGTGCAACGGGCCCTCCATCGCTCTCATGCAGTGGCCTCTCCTGGCGTGCCTCGTCGATGAGTAATCGGGCTCCTGGCGAGAATCTCGCGCAAAATAGTGGTAATCCCTTCAGTCCACCCCGCAACCATGTCTTGACCCCAAAGGTATCATCCTTGGTGATACCTGCGCTATGAGCAAGCGCATTGCCAGTGCCCAGCGGCACTATAGCAATATTAGGCTTTCTGTAGTTTTGACTTCGATTGCCAGAAAGCAGGCTGTTTACGATGTCGACTAAACCGCCATCGCCACTCATAAGTAATACGGATTGGCAGATTCCGAGGTTTGCCCGGGGAAGGAGAATATCCCTGGTGAAATGGCTGACACTGGACTCGGAATCAGTGTAGTGCAGTGCGTAGTGCTTCGACTCATCGACTTTTATGTGCTCCAGTGTAGGCTGGACCAGTTGCTTCCATACCTCTGCAGCCAGACCAGTTCCAGAGCCAGTAGATACAATGACGTGAAAGTTTGGTTGGACAGCTGCAGGATCGTGCCTGAATTCCCAGCAGTTCTCGCCTTGCCGTGGAGCCACATAGTCAATGGAAAGTCCTTGGGGTGGATTCGTCAGTATAGCCGACTTGAAAACAACCGGCGACGCGTTGCCATCTCCTTCAGCATGCTGAATCACTTCGACAAATAAGAAGTGGTAATCGTCTTTGGCGCTCATATCTTGTACAGGCACAGGCACGCAGGCCATGATATGCTTGGCGGGAATGTGTTTCCATTTCGTTTCAGGATCTTTGGGTGGCAGTATCAGCTAGACTGCACTGGAGACATTACTTCCGTCGAGACATGATATCTCCTCTCGCATTGTGATCTGACTTACAGACCCTGTATCCTTCAGCAACACCTAGTCCGCCTTCATCGCCTTCGCCAGGCTTGTAGTAGAGAGTCACGGGCCGTCCATCCCATCTGCCCTCAGTCTGGCTCGCAGATGGCTCTGCCGCGCCCATTCCCGATAGAACTAAGTAGTTCTAGCAGCAGCGGGGTCGATGATGTCTCATACCATGTTGTCGCCTTCTCGAGGTGAAGATATCATGGGCGACGTACTTTAGAGCACGCCCAGCTCGTATTCGCTGACTGGGGCTGACCTCCACATTTGCGACAGTCCAGACTCCAGGCTTGAGGTGTTGGTTGCCATATCACTTTCACCTGCCAGCCTAGCCTTGCCTACTTCACACAGCTCTTCTCGGCATCGCCTCATTTCAGTGCGCATAATTGATAAGCATTGGTCGGTTGAAGACAGAGCACAATCGACCGACGACTGCAATCCGTCATAGCACAAGGATCCTGTGAGCTCGCACCAACTTGCATGACGAAGTCTTGAACCATGGAAGGCTGGGGAGTATTCCTCATAATACTCGTGCTTCTGCTCTTGTTTGGAGGCGGTGGATACGTAGGGTAAGGACGGCATATCCAGTTGCGCGCGCATGCCTCTGACTCTGCCCACAGGTACGCCCACTACCGCGCTCGACGACTCGGCTTACCACCACCTAATCTCAACCCTTTCTCGAAAAACAAGCGAGAGAATCCGACTTATCGAGCACCTGCGCCTGCGCCAGGAGGCATTCAAGGGTGGATTACCGATAAATGGAATTCGCTGCGCAACCAAAGAACAGCCGGCGGCGCATATGAAAGTACAGGCCATGGGGCCAGTCGCAGTGGGCCTGGAAGGGGTCGAGGCTTTGGACCACTTGATCCAGATGAGGCATGGGATGCCCGGGTAGACAATGAAGCATCTGGGTACTACGAAGAGCAAGAATTGGGTCTCCAAGATCCTGCCCAAGGTCCATATGGAGGAGGCGGCTACGGCAACAATGTTGGTGTCGGTGGCATTGACGCAGGAAGAGGTCGAAGTCGATCACGGCAACGCGAATTGGATGACCGATACGATCAAGAGGTACACGGTGGACAAGGTGGCAGCAGCACACTCAATCCATTTGGCGACGGTGCAGAAGCAAGTAATATGAGCTTGCGCAGCGTCAGCCCGAGACCTCACGAGGACACATCGTACCACGGCAACACTACACCTGCTCACAAGAAGCAGAACAGCACTGCTGGATCAAGAGGGAGTGCGGACAACAGTCCGACCGAGAGAAGGAGTATGTTCACCGAGGATGTGTAGATGGTCGTGCTTATGTTCTACGGCTTCTGGAAAGCAAAGCAAGCATAGGGGTTGGGGCGCTGGAAGCATCGCCATTGCAAAATGCCTGAGATTGATGGAATGGCTGGTACTTTGATACATTCCTGCACATGCTCTACTGTCACGATCAGCTCAGTCTGTGTTCCTGATACCATTATTTGATCATCTTCCTAGACATTCGAATCACTCGTCATCCGGTGTTCGATTCCGCTTGCTGGCCGAAAGCGGATAGAACTAAGCGCCAAAGCATATTTGGGAGCGAATGCACGTATACACGTTGTGCCGGGGCAAGTTCGACGCATGCTGATCATGACAATCTCAACGAGCACCTCAATTGACAGCTTGGGGGCGTTGTCGCCGGTCAGAAAGAATGGCTGCTGAGTCATCTCAACAGGCGGACTGCCTCTTTCGATCCTACGCCACGAGCGGACCCGTAGCGCTGCATAACACCTAGAACTAGGTGTGAGAAGACCACGATGCTTGGCCATATATAGGTGAAGTGCCTCGTCCGCTTCGCCGGATTGTCCGCCATCCACTTCTCACGACTTGCCGTGGGATTCCGAGAAGATTGCTGTGGAGGACATTGTGGCTGTCGAGAGATTGGCCAAAGAAGCTCTGTTAGAAGAAGAGGACGAGGCGAAGTGGCATCACCCCATGGGCACGACTTTGCACGAATTCGGAGAATACAGTGCTGCTATCGAACGATACCGAGAGGCGCTGAAACATGGTCCAAGTGACTGGATGCTTGAACTGGGACTAGCCAGAGCACTGAACCTGAGCAATATTGATCGTCGGCAGCGTGAGACTACCGAGGAAGTCGTGGCCGTGTTGAGGAGTCTGATGGCGGACAACGGATCGTTTCTGGACACTGATACGGAATACAGACGATGGTACTGGGAAGACATCCTTTTTCTGCTCGCCCTCCCGCTCACCAAAATCGACAAGCACACCGAAGCTCAAGAGCATTATAAGAGAATCCTTCAGGGGGGTGTCGACAAGAACGATTTCGATGATCCTTCTCAGCACGCTGCCCTAGCTTTGTTTGCTTGCTTGAATTGGCAAGAGAAGCATGACGAAGTCATGGACTTTCTTGAACAGCTCTCAGGACGTACACATATGCTTGAAAATTGGCCGATTGCTCTATTTGATACCTCCTTTGACAATACGGATCTTCATGGGCGCATCATCAGCTCAGCAAACCATGCCGGACGTTTGGGCACGAGTATCAGAATATACTAAGATGTTGTGGATGCGGACAAATCGGAGGTGACGCCACGACCTACTGCGTTCCTTGACTAGAATTGCTTCTGCTGGCCTGACCATCGAGACACCGGCATAAGCGTGTCGTGTATACAAGATGAAGGGGACGTGCGAAGAGCTTGACGGGAAAGATCAGACTTGGGCTTGCCTTGACAACGCGGAGTACTTACTGCGTTTGAGACCCAACTAACTCGCACGACAAGCTTGGGTACAGAGAGAGAAGTCCAAGGGTTCCGCTTGCGAGTACATCAGAGCTTCGAGAACCGCCAATCTGGCGTTCGCTTGTGTCAATTTGTGACTCCTGCAGGGACTCTGAGTCCAGCGCCACGACTCTGCAGTATTGATAATGGTATGCAAACTCATCGTCGCAATTTCCATCAGGCAAAGGTTCTGCAGGTACAATCAAGGCAGACTTGCAGAATACCACGGCACAGACTCTTATCAAAATCGGCTTCTGGGATGTTCGTGCGCCTAATCAACGTATATGTCGGCCTAGTTGTCTCGACACAGTGGCGTTTGCCTTTTCAAGGAAGAGCGACTTCAGATTTCTCGTACATAGAATGGGTGCTATTGTTGGGCATCAGGCATGTTATTCCCACGGCCTCACATTGCTCAGCACGACTGGCTGGAATTTCTCCTGAAAAGGAAGGAGATCGCTACCAAGACTTCCACCACGACTCATGCGCACCGTCCAAAGCCGCCCGTAAAAATGCGGTGCATCTCAACAGAACAAAGACATGCAGCCAGCATGCTCTTTCAAGGTACCGGCTTCGTTCTGCACTTTGTTATTCGAAGTCCAACCCTGCAGCAGCTCCAACTGCCTTGCAGACGAATATGTTACAGGCAGGACGCCATATAACGCTCTTCAGTTCTCCCACAGCAACGAAGTCAACTCTATGCTACTTTCGTCGCTCATAGTGCGCACACATTTCGCCATCTTACTGAGATCAGCGCCGGCACCGCACTGGCTATATTCCGGATGCTGATACCATATCTGCCGGCGAGCGAGACATCCTTTGTAGCGTCCGCCTCGGGCAGCTGGACCCGTGAGAACTTGGTAAAAGGTGGCAGGAGTGTTTCGTATACTGGACCAAACAGTCGGAAAGTTCAACGAAATCTGATATCTAAGTTTAGAGACAAAAGGGCAAGCCCTCGTTAGCAGTCCCAGTGGAATGAGCATACACGTAATCAGTGCACAAAACTGTTACTTGCGTCCTTCCCAAGCAACCGGCCATTATTGCTATTTCCATACCTGTAACCCGAAGCCAATGTTCGCTTTGACAGTCCTGAGACGAGCAGAAGATCACGTTCGCACGTGCTTCAGGCTTCAAGAGCAGGCAAAAGCGGAGCCCAAAAAGCTATTGAATGTCACATATAGGGGGTACATCTGCCGCGCAGGTTTAGCACGGTGCTCGGGCTGGACATTTCTCTCACGGCAGATGAAACGTGGAAAGGTGTTACGGCGTTGCGCCTGCGCGCGTCCATGAAGATCAGGGTCCTGGGTTCCGGAACGACTCTTCAGGAGTGTCGATCCTTTGCCATTTCCCGAAGGCATAAGCACAAAACATACAAGAAGAACCTCTTTCCACTTCTCTGTCCCAGGCCTCTGCATGAGCCAACCACAATTCCCTTCTTCTGCTTTGCATAGACCATTCTCACCTAATAGTCAAAACAACACCCACAAGTTTGACGAATACCACTATCGTTCACAGCGTTACAACATCAGCAACTACTATTACTACATTCTTTCAAAAAGAACTCCACTACCGCCGATCCAAATGGCTACACTCTCTCACACATCAACAGCCTCCGGTCGCTGGCACTCGACCAGAGAAGAACGACGAGACACAGCGGAAGCCGCAAACGATCTCCTCGGCGTACGCTCCTCACGAACCTCCACTGCTACCCAACCATCTGAGATCAGAACTGTCGAGATCCGAGGTCGACCATACCGCGTCCCTGCCCGCATCACGAAGGAATTCTACCGCGATCTCACCTACTACGAGGACGATGAGATCATCCGGAAATACCGACTGGAGCCGTGCAGAGTCGAGGATTACTTTGGCGGACAGAAGGAGAGGAAGCGCAGCAGTACGGTTGTGGAGAGCAAGCAAGCTGTGGATTCTCGCCATCATTCTAGACGCGCTGAGAAATGAGGGATTGGTGCTGGCACTGGTTTCTATGATCGATGACAGACGACCCACCACTACTTATTAATTGACTTTGCTTTCGGAATGTGGCCGGCCACGACAAACCCATTCAGCCCTTAGGCTGGAGTTGACCCTCTTCGCTTTTCCGGCCGGTCCGAGCAACTGCACTGCAACTCTTGCTGTTCGATTTTCGTTTCTGCTACGAGCATCATCTACATTTCATCTTATTCGGCATCATTGTCGGTCTAGGGGAGCTCCCCGGATAGGGAGTATTAGAAGGAGCATGTGGAAGGATAGCATAAAGACGCGATGGGGTTTTTGGAAAAGTCGGCTCGAATTTTTCGAGACTCACGATGTATGAGACGCGTCGGAGTTGTGCGACATATTATCTTTCGATAGCTTGTGTTACTATTACTTTTGCTTCCAATTGCAACCCGCTCGGTTTTGAATCACGAGTCTAGAGTCATTGCCTCAAGTGTCTGCTGATCCGCTGGGCCAGGCTTCGACGAATCTGGAAATCTGGTTTCATGTTACTGCTAGCGCATCTACTTCGTGTAACATTGTCGCATCCTCCGCAAAAGTGCAGATCTTGCGGATGCCCTGTCGATGATCTCTTGGCTGCCGGAAGAGATGAGGCATGTACACAAAACAGCCTCGTTGCTAGTTCCGTCGAAAGCCAGGGCTTGGCAACCAGTGTATGGCGTCTGTGTACAACCATGTCCGACGAGACCATTCTTGGCGCATCTAGCTCCGCCTACGGCACATCGTCAAGATCGCGCTTTTAGCAGGAGATTTGGTGTCTCTAATAGCATGTCGTGCAGGGTGGGTGGGTTGAGGCCAGCTTGGAATCTCATCTCTATATGATCTCAAGAACATCAGATCAACGTCGTCTTGGGGCTCTTGAAATTTTCAAAACAAGCAAGACGCCCGAGAGCCAGTCGCAGAAGAATGAAGATATGATCACATTCCCTCAAGGGCCAAGGCATTGATTCTCTGGTCGTAGAGCAGATGCGCTGGTTGATCCTTGTGCTCAGTCTCATGTCTTCTTCGGCCAAGAGCCGGCTGCTAGTCCGGACTTCGAAATTTCGTCAGCATTTGTCGCAGACCAGTATGCGATTTCTCAATTGGGCCAGCAGTAGCTGCGAGATGTTGGTCGAAGCCATATTGTTGCTGTCATATAGGTTGTAAACGTTCCCGTTGCAGCCAGAGGATTTTGTATGTCACTTTCATTCTATCAACCTGTTCTTGACGGAACTGCATCTTCCTCTGTCTTCTCTTCAATTCTGCATAAAAGCTCACCTTCCGAACAAATTCGTTCGCTCATCATGCATTCCTTCGTGACTTTTTGGCTGCTGGCTGCCGCTGTGAATGCCGCACCGGTCCAAAAGCGCCAGCTCTCGGGGCTTTCTTCGACTTCCAGCGAGCTTGAAGATGGAGACTGCAAGGCTGTGACGTTCATCTTTGCTCGAGGCTCGACCGAGACCGGCAACATGGTGAGCAAAAGCAATGGCGTGCAGACAGGAATTCCTGCTGATGCGAAATAGGGGTCGACAGTTGGACCAGCAACTTGCAGTGCTTTGAGAGTGAAATATGGAGATGATCAAGTCGCTTGCCAGGGTGTAGGCGGTGCGTATCTAGGTGACCTGGGCTCCAACGCTCTTCCAGACGGTACCACATCAGCTGCGCTTGAAGAGAGCACGAAGATGTTCAAGCTTGCGAACAGCCAGTGTCCGGACACCAAAGTGGTTGCAGGCGGATACAGGTAAGTAATCCTGTCCGAGGAAGGAAGAGTGGATGATCTGACTAGTAATAGCCAAGGTGCTGCAGTCATGGCTGGCTCTGTTGGTAAGCTTGATTCCGCAGTGATGGCTCAGGTGAAAGGCGTTGTACTCTATGGATACACCAAGAATCTCCAGAACGATGGCCAGATCCCAGGCTATCCAAAAGAGCAGACGAAAGTCTTCTGCAATGCTAGCGATGGCGTATGCTCGGGCACTCTCATGGTCACTGCAGGTAAGCAGTTTTACCCTATCTACAAATTGATCTACCTCGCTGACATGTCAAAGGACATCTCACCTACAACGCGGATGTCGAAGATGCTGCTGCTTTCTTGGAAGAGCAGGTCGGAGCAGCCTAGCCTGTACATGGAATGATTGTGGGCGGCAGGCTCTTTGGCAATTGTGGAAGCTTGTACATGTGTACCATAGCGGGATTTGGACTTCTCTAAAACTTCTATGGCCATCTCGAATTCTTTCGAAGTGATCATTCGTTCCGTTCTTGGTGGTGTTGGCGCTCAATTCCATGGCGTAGCCCACGTTACCGTTGCGGCATGGGAGAGATGCGGACGTCGTACCTGGCAGCCTGATCTCATCTTTTGGCGACGAATTTTAGTTCTACTGAACGTACTTTATGCGAAGCTTGCTGATTTTGTCGTTTGATAAGGACCCCAATGTAATCGCTTCGCGAAGCTGCCGACATCGTAGTCAGGCAACATCAGGACCGAGGCGGGATCCTTGTCCAGCGCCAAGTGCCAAGCTTCAAGTGGTGAACGACACTTCCTGAACGAGGCTTTTCTGCTTCTTACCCTTCCACTGCATCGTGAAGCCATTATTCATCGATTGACGACCTTACCCACGGCTCGTGCAACCGAATCACGACTCCAGTGACGGTGCAGTGATAGTCTCCCATGGATCGAGAGTCCTTTGAACGGGAGCGACCTCTTAGCAGTCACCCACTACACGCTTCCATGAGCAGTGCACGTGTGCCAGGAACCAGGCGCAGAGTCCAGGGGAGATGACTGAAAACACAGACCCTCAGATCGTGTCATGATCACGCCTGAAGGGGCCCAAGATCACCGCGCTCACAGCAATAGCGAGATTCCAGAAAGAGCAGGTTAGAAGGCGCGAAGCATATTCAACGCATTGGGAAGTCAAGCCGCCAAATTGGCTCGAAGTGAAGACCTATAAAAACGCATCTGAGAGACGTCCAAGCTCGCGTGGCACAAGTGGTGGTAGTTAGGAGACCAGCACCAACACAACACTCCACGGCAGAAAGAATTGACACCCTGGCAGAGGTCCTGGCAGACTTGCCATATATTGCGACTTTGCTGGCTGTAGACCGCACAGAAACCTCTGAACTCTGGGCTGCCGGTGTTTCGAACATCATTTCAAATCGCCATCTTGCCCGCGGCTCGAACGCCAAATGCGCGGGGCAATGAGCCGCCGACAGACCGATTCACCCTCCACTCAAGATGTCTTCATCTCATGCGGCGATCGAACATTGCAGCAGCAGTAGCAGCATGCGCCATAATCTGTTGCGCACGGCCGACTTCGTGGTGGTGGTGTCTGTGGTGCAATCTGCGGGAAGCAACAATCACCAGCGCGGCAGAAGCCCGGCACTTCATAAGTGCAACCTACATAAACGTCAAATTTCCAACAGCCAATAACAAAAGCCAAAACCTGCTGACGGTCGAAAATGATTGTCTGTGAGTCATTGGCCAAGTTAATGCTTGACCAGTGGTTAGATACGGGGGTTTCGCTTTGGTGCTGAGGAAACCACAAGCTCCTCAGCGCTTTCGTTTTGCTAATTTTTAGGATGAAGAGTGACCATATCGGAAGGCTAAGGGTTCGAAACTCGACCATTTTGCACATCACTGGGCAGAAGAAGCAGTTAGAAGGTGATAAGTGTTGTTGATTTCTTTTTGCTGTCCCACTGCGAAGCCCCCATTATTTTGCAGAAAGAACGCTCTTGCGCAGGCCGACGAGCTCGTTCTTCAATTTGCACGCCCCGCTGAGCTTTGACTATATTTTTGGCATCTGATGCTGAGGCGGCAGCAGGCCCTTCAAACTGATGTCACCAGGGTCGACAGCCTTCATGACACGAGACTTCACTGCGCGCTTCACATCACATGCAAGAACCACCTTCTGGTCCGGCGACCAGATCACTCGCCCGTGAGGATCAGAAACGAGACCTTATACAACCTTTGAATTTGATTATCAACACCATCTAGGGCCGCAACAACACCACCGCCGACCCGACACCATCTACGACCCAAAAACAACATTCTGACCCCCCTCCCTCCAAACAACCTTCATACGAAAATGCAGTGTGTGTACAGAGAGAGCATAGACAATGAGGGGAGAATGTCAATATCAGGTTACATCCATTAGGATCAGCTATCTGACGCGTTTGCTAGCTGGGTATTGTGGTAGTACACTCATCATTTCTTTTCGTGATCCATTCTCGTACGCCTGTGTCGTCGGTTCTTCGTACGCATGTGCGGCCGTTACAACTGTTCTTGTTCCAAACCTGTAGGAAAGATAACCACCGTCTGCCTGCTGTGGCACTAATATCCATCGCTGATTATTCTTCCCTGATCATCTACAACTCCTTCTTGGCGGCATCGGTGGCCGAGTCGTAGGCTTTCCCTGCCTTGTTTGCAGCGCTCTCAGCACTCTTGGAGGCGTCCTTGCTAGCGCTGGCGGCCGACTTCGAGGCGTCCTTCGCAGCACTGGAAGCAGAGTTGGAGGCGACATTGGAAGATTTGGAGGCCTCAACACTGGCCTTGGAGGAGAGCGAGCTGGCAGTCTTTGAAGCCTCAGCAGATGCGGAGCTCAGGCTCTTCTGGGCCTCGGCGGAGGCGAGACCAAGCTGGTTGGCAATGACGTCGTAGTAGTAGCGGAAAGCGCCATAGGCCTCCTGTGTGCCCTGAGCATAGTAGTTGCCAGCGCTAGAGGTGGCGGCACCGTAGGCCGAGGCAGCAGAGTTCTTGGCGTTGTTACCAGTGAGCTGAGCAGAGTGCTTGCGAGCGAGTGCAATGAGCTCGTTACGCTTGCTACCCTGTGGCACCTTGATGCCGTTGGTGTCAAACCACTCCTTGATCTGGCTGTCGCTCCAGCTCTCGAGAAGCTGGTCGCTCAGAGAGTGTTGAGCGGCGGCGGCGGACTTGGAAGCGGAGGCGTATTCTTGAGCAGCGCGGTTGGCAGCGAGTCTAGAGTTGCGGCGGAGCGAGGCAACCAGCTTGTCGCGAGTGTTTGGCTGTGGGACTGGGACGCCACGCTCGTCGAGCCAAGCCTTGAGATCAGAGTCAGACCAAGAGTGGTAAAGCCAGTTGCCAGGGTAGGCAGCGGTCTCGCCTGCCTTGTCGGCGACCTTCTGATAGTTGGCGCGGGCAGTGTGGAGAAGCGAGTCGCGGGTGCGTGGGGATGGGTTGGGGACGTTGTGGTAGTCAAGGAAAGCTTTCAGCTGCGACTCAGTCCAGCTTGGAGATGTCAGTAAATGGCAAGACATGGCGTGTGGTGGTGTACGTACGTATCAAAGATCCAATCTTGGACGTTAGCGTAGGCATCGTTGGCCTTGTCGGCAGTCTCGTGCCAGAGGCCCTCGACTTGCTGAACGAGGCTGTCCTTGTTCTTCTCAGCACCCTTCTTCACCTCCTGACCCTTGGAGCTCAAGTAGTTCTGGAGCTGGTGGGTATCCCAGGAGTTGTATGGCTTCACGACATTGTTCTCCCAGTTCCCGGCCACCAGGTCTTGGAGGTCCTTGCGGTCTGAGGCAGCGGGGTATGGAATGTCGTGATCGGACAGCCATCGCTCGAGCTCGGTCTGGTGCCACTTGTCGTACGCTGTGCGGCCTTGGTCAGTCAGAGTGGGTCAATCAAGCATTGAATGGATGGATGGATGGATGGATGCGTGGGAAGGAGCTTCGGAGAGTGCTCGACTGGTAGCGATGTAGCTTCTGCGGCGGAGATGGTGTTGAGAAGCAAGTCTCAGGCGGCATCCTTCCAGCGTGCGTGCGTGCGTGCGCATGACTTACCGGCCTTGCCAAACCAGCCATCCGCAACGACGGACTGCGCCGCCAACGCGACAACGGCGGCCGACGTGAAGAATCTCATGCTGGAGCCAAGTCGTCGGATATGTGTGGTGTTGTTTTGTTGCAGGGGTCCAACGTCAGGTGAAGGTTCGGGTTCAGGTTCAGGGGTGATGTGAGGCAACAAGATCAATTGTGATGTGAGGCAACAAGATCAATTGTTGGTTGTGCGAAAGAATGCACGCGGCGAGGAGAAAGGTAGAAGAGTAGTATGCGCCTTTTGTTCGGTGGTGCACGGTGACGGGGAGCGCGCTTCCAGGAAAACAGAAGCAGCTTGACGCGCTTTTACATCATCGTCGCGCCTTCTGCCGCCAGAGGTACTTTCCCAAGCGTGGCTTCGCGAAGCAACCAGGCCCAGCCGTTGCTCGTTGCATAACTTGATTTCTCTTCATCTTTCTCTCGTTCGATATAAACACGTGTTGAGAGGTACATCATACGCCGGAACGAGAACGACGCCTGGCGTTTGGAGGCAAGAGGTATCGAGGTATTAATTACTATGCTATCATGCCCTATTCTCATTCAAGCCTATCATCGTGCCTCAGTATCTGTTGCGAGCCTTCACAGAAGCGCCGCTGGAAAGCATCGTGCTGTGGTCCAATGCGTGTTGCGCAAAGCTCGCCTCACGTCGCCCCGTATTATACAGCAATGCGCTGAAGTTGCAGTCTGCTGAGGCCATCGCTGAGTATCCACTTATCTTCTATGTCCATCACAAAATGGAGGCAAGCGCTAACAAGCAGGCGGCGAACAGTCCTGGAAGCTTGACTCCTGCAGAAGATGCGGAATTGCCTGAGGTGGTGCCAGATGCGGCGACGGCGCTCTCGCTTGCGCTTCCAGTTGAGTCGGGCTTGGAGTCGGAGCTCGTCGACGTGCCACTAATGACTGTCACATCAGAGCCGGTCGTCGCGGCGCGTGTGGTGATGCTTGTCGGAGATGAGCCAGCATCATCGGAGCTAATGCTTCCTCCTCCCAACTCTTGGAACACTGGTCGAGGGCCTTGGGTGTAGTAGTAGGTGTTTCCGTCTGCGAGCGTGGTTGCTGTCGCGCCATCGGCAGAGGATGTCAACAGGTAGAAAGGCTGGCTTGAAGGCCCTGCCACCCAGTTGGTATTGCCATTGTTGAGGATCTGGCCAACGAATGTCTCTGCTGCGAACGAGGTCGTGCTGCGTCCAGTCGAGAAAGCAAATGTGCCAGTGTATGGGACGAATGCACCTGGTCCTGCGGTGCCCGTGATGAGGGTAACGTCGGCAGTAGTAGACATGGTGTTGCGCGTGCAGCTGGTGGACGTGCTGTATTTGGGTGAGAGCGATTACTCACTGACGACACGGTGGTATACTGAATATGTGAAGCTCCCGTCCGCGGAAGGGTCGCGTGGGCAAAGAGGGCTTTTATGTAGATTCACAACGGCTCGGCCATTCTAACCGCTCGGCGAGACTTGTGCTTCGTCCCGCCTCTCGAACGGTATAGCGAAAGTCTACTAGCCCCTAACTCGTCATGTGGGAAGAATACCACCACGATTCTGCGGACGTGAGCGGTGTAAGCAATCCATGGTGCAGGCGTGAATATCATATGATCGTGGTAGTGGTAGAAGAAAGCCTAGGGAGGTGAGACGAAGGAAGAGAAGTTTGGCTTGCGGCCGAGCCCGAGATGAAACGAAACGAGGCCAGGCCAGGCCAGGTTCCTGAGCACGCAAGCTCCCGCATCTCTGTTGCTTCATAGGCATTGACGACCGAGAATGGCGTCTTCGCCGTTGGACAACGAGGTATGAAGTAGTCGTTCGACTACGTATGATGCATTGCTGACTTGCGCAACAGATCTTCGAGCGTTTGAAGAAGCCTATACACCCACAAGTGTTGGAGCAACGGGAAAAGGAAATCAACGAGCGCATTCATGCCTCCTATGAAAAGGCAGAGAAGCGCCAACATGAGATCGTGGGCGCATTGCAAATGAGAACGTAGTGTCAAACGCTTATGTTTCCCAGATCGCACTCAATTCCACCGCACCCGTGACCATCTCCTCCATCCGCCTCCTGCACGCCGAACACACACGCCATGCCTTCCTGGAGCGCATCTTCAATCCACTCCTCACTCGCAATCGGAAAAATGAGGCTTACTACACCCTTCGCGAGGCTCTCACCGCAATCAGCAAGGCAGTCGATCAACTCAACCGACTAGACATCTTCCAGCAACCCATCTCTACCTACATCGACAAGGCCGAGCCATCCGACCCATCGACTACCCCAACCGACTATGCAGTGTTTGTCAGCGCCAAGGAGAGAGGGCGATATACCATCAAGACTGGTACCGAGGCTGGTACAGCAGAGGGAAGCGCATACGTGCAGGCCACATTGAGGAATATCTTTGGTGGTGGAGAACGACTGAACGGAAACGCGAGCTTGGGCACAAGGACCAGGGAAACATACAGCGCGACCTTCGACACCCCGATACGATCCAATCCCGACCTGAGGTGGGAGTTGGGAGGATTGAAGAGCAGCACAGTGAAGCCGTGGGCATCGCATGAGGAAGTCCTCCGTGGAGGTCAGACCAGGTTGTCATGGCGGACGTCACCGTCCAGTAAACACGATTTTGCCTACTCAGGGTTTTGGAGACAAGTCACAGGGCTGGCAGAGAAGGCTTCGCCCACCATCCGCGCCGACGCTGGTGACAGTTTCAAGTCCAGCATATCACATACCTGGACACACGACTCACGAGATATACCCATGCTTCCTTCGAGAGGACTGCTGTTCAAGACTGTCTCTGAGATTGCTGGCTTCGGACCGCTGAAGGGCGATGTCGCATTCGGAAAATTCGAAGCTGAATCGCAAGCTGCTCTTCCTATCCCAATTCCCGGCATCAAGGGCGACAGTGGAATTTCCTTCACTGCTGGCCTAAGAGGAGGCTTCTTGGCGCCCTTGCCATTAGGAGACAAGAACACTCCCTCACAAAGCAGAATCAATGACCGATTCCAGCTTGGCGGCCCCACCGATGTTCGTGGTTTCCGTCTTTCGGGACTTGGACCTCGTGACGGCCAAGATGCTGCTGGTGGTGATGTCTACGCGGCAGGCGGCGCGTCTCTTCTCTTTCCACTCCCCATGGTTGGCAAAGACACGCCACTCCGATTACAGGCCTTCGTGAACGGTGGCAGGTTACTTGCACTCAGGGACACGCGATCAGCCGAGAGCAGAGATCGGCCAATGAACATGGGCGATGTCAGCGACAGCCTTGTGAAGACAATCAGCGACATCACAAATGGGCCTCCGAGCGCAGCTGCTGGTTTCGGTCTGGTATATGCTCATCCGGCGGCAAGAGTTGAGGTGAACTTTAGCTTGCCTCTAATCATTCGCAAAGGAGAAGAGGGCCGAAAAGGCTTGAGCTTTGGTATCGGGCTGGACTTCATGTAGACATAGACCCCGTATATAGAGCACTTTGAAGAGGAAACAGTCTACTCACCAGCGACCATACACGGCAGTTCCAAGCGACATCGGCAGCGGGGTGCACTCGTTCAGTACAAACGCCCAACTTGGAACGCAAGAAGGTGATTTTGTACGAAGCCCACTTCGCATGCCACCGACTCCGGGCAAGCAAGCGGTCACCAATCTTATATCGGCTCAAACCCGAATCCTTCGGTCGTAACGACTCCTCTAGTCGTTCACTGCACACTGTCCATATACCCAATCTCACCCCTCTACGTCCTTTCAATTCTGCACCACTCCGTCCAGAAAAATGTCATCCCAAGACCAACACGAACTCTACCTCCAACGCGCCTACGCTCTGGACTCTGGAAATGTATCCACAGCCCGAAACCTCTACAAGATTACGACAAAGATCTCGCAGAACACGATGGTGCTTCTCCTCAAGCTGCAATCGAGAACGCTAGTAAAAGTACTGGCCCACAGAAACCTCGAATCGAGAAGTACAGATTTCGAACGCTGGTTGTGGAACCGGTCTTGTCTCGCAGAAAACAACTAGCCAAATCAAAAGGGAAGTTAGGCATGGAGAATTGACCGTGTGGATCTAACTCAGGGAATGTTGGATGTTTGTTGCGAAGTGTAAAACGTTTGTATCGAACTCTCTGGACTGTGGATTTCAAATTGAAGTAATCGAGTGGGACTGAGCACTATTTTTTTTTTTGCTGATTTGTGTGGGTACGCTTACGAAGGGCCATGTTGGACCGAATTGTCTTGAAGAGTTTGTGGGGGTGGGAAAGGTGGTGATTGCTACGGTTCATGATGAGAATTTTTGAGAGTTTGGGGTATCAGAAGGAAATTGAAAGATTGAGGGATGAGGGGAAGGTTGAGATTTTGTCGATAGAGCGGTTTGGGATTATGAGGGGTCAGCACAGTGGTGGGGGGAGGGTTGATTTGAGGAGGAGGTGAGATGGAGTGATGTTGCTGTGGCTCTTGAGTCTCTCGCTTCTCGTGGAAATGACTCTGTGTGGTCACCCGCACAGAATCTCAAGAGACATAGTGTCGTTATCTGGATGAGACGCTGCATCGACAGACCCGTTCGTGTGATTCATCATCATCACAAAGTTAAAAATGAACATCCCATTCACATGCTTCACATGCATTTCCGTTGATCTTCGGTACCGGCCCGAGATACATGCTGCATGTGATGTCCGTGCACTCTCTCGAAACATTGAACTCGGGCTTCTTGTCTAACATCATTTTTTTCACTCCCTCCATCGGCACCATCCCTTCTACCTATACTTGAGTCTATCAAAGACTTAGTATAGGAGGAGGGAGCAGATCAATCGCGCTCTTCTTCTGCACCTTGAAGATCTGCTGCTACTCGATGATAATATCTCTGCGTGCAGTTTAAAGCGCTTTTGGGCTACTCCGACGATATTGCTACGCCGAGCTTGGTCGGCTAGAAACAAGAAAAAGAAAAAGATATCTATACCTCCGAACTCCACCCGCCATCCTCACCTCTTCCACAACCACTTCTCAAAACTCTCTCCATCCGGCCCACCATCCTCAGACCCCGTCTTCCACACCCTTCCCGCCGCTCCCCAATTCTCAAACCTCCTCGGATCCTCCATCAACCCTTCTAGTCTCAGCACCTCCTCACTGTCCGAGCCTTCACAGATTTTCCGTGAGTCCCTCGCCAATCTCGCAAACTCCCTAGCCCGGACAAGATCACTGTGCAAAGCGACAATTTGGAAAGCGTCATAGTATAATCTTGGGAGTCGGAGATCCGAGATTTGTTCGAGGTAGTAGATTGATAAGAGTTCGTGGGCTGAGTGTAAGGCTTGCAGTGGAGATGTGTAGACGAGCTTCGGAGAACCGATTACTTGGTCTAGAGCGGCGGCTCGAGTGAGACGTTCGTTACTTTTCTTCTTCTCTGAAGGCGGGAGAGAGCAGAGTTCGCAGGTACACGTGAAGAGGAAGTTTTGCTTTAGTTCCATTTGGCGTTGGGAGGAAGGTCCGCCTGGGATGTAAGATAATGTGATCTCTTCTCCGGATGGAACAGGGCGAATGATGTGTACTAGCATCTTTCCTTTTCGTTCATTGTAGGCGTGTTGGGCATTTGGAAGACAGGAGTGGTTCACTCTGGAGACCAAAGGGAAGATTCCGCCTATGTCGCTGTTGGGTCCGAGTGGGTAGCCGTTACTGCGGACGATGTTGGAGAACGGGGTTGAGGAGCCTGGAAAGTTGTTGTGTAGACTTAGAAATGCTCGTTGGGAGTTTTTGGGGAGGGATTTTATGGTTGAGCGGAGGTCTTGTTCGATTGTGTTTGAATCTCGAAGGGAGGCGGTTGTGAAGAGCGGTGGTTCCGAGATGATACATTCGCCTGGTGATAGTGGACGGGCCGAATTTAGACCTCTGCCTTTCCCTGGTATGTCTTGGAGTGTGAATGGTAGGTCGGCTGGAGATGAGGTGCCTTCTGGTGATTGGGAGATGTTGAATGACGGTGACATTTTGAGACAGCTCGTAAGGATGGTCTGATACTCACATATTGAGATTCGATTAGAGGTATAGCCCTAGAGCACAATTTGCAACGATCCTCCACTCCACACTCTGATGTAATATGGATCGCGATCCGACGAAAGACCGATACCAACCTGGCGCAGACCTTGGAGCTACGTCGGAGATGCCAACCTGTTGAGAATGTCTTCAAGCGGGTTCTCCAAGCCTACTGGGAATGTCTCATTTCTGTCATCAATCTTATCCAGAATTGCCCAAGGATGAGATCGTTCCATTTCTTGATAATCGGCCGTTTTGTACAAAAGTCGACAACATTCAAGTCTGCAGTTGATGTTGAGCAGATCCGGTCGATGTATCTGTGCGGGCTACACTTCCTTTCTCTTCTGTATGAATAGTTTTCGTGGAAGTTGTCTACTACCGTCTCGCAATGCAAGAAACCACGACAACGATAAGTGTCATCAAGCCAAGAAGGGGAAAGCCGGTTGCGAAGCAGAGCGAGAACTTTGGACTGGAGACAGCTGCCACGAGAGGAGCACACTGACGCCCAGATGTAACATGTGATCGTTCGCAGAAGAGAGGACTTGGAAGAAATCAGGCGCAACTCTGCCTAAGCGCCGGTCTTGGCATGTATCTGAAGGGTAAGGACGACCTGACAACATCTCCCTTCGAAAAAGCCAGCACATCGTCGCGGTCCACTGCAGGTTGTAACCAGTGAACTTCTTATACGGACTGCCATCATCGTCATGCAATCCGATCGTCCTCAAATCCAACAGCCTGCTGTCGACTTCCCATTTCGTGCCCGTCTCCTCTCCGACTTCCGCCCAGATCTCTTTCATTTGCTCTGCATCACCAAGAAAGATCCTGTCACTCTGCGGTAAAATCCTTTGGCTGCCTTCTTTAATCAAGACATCGTTCCCGCCCGGGTATCCATTCTGTGAGCCCAAGAACATACTTCCTGGTCGAGACTTCAGAAGCGAGACTAACCTCGCAGCCATGATGGGTTGGTTGGCTCGGTCGAAGAGGTGAATGAGCTTGGCGCACCAAATGATGTCGATTTGCCCTGTTAGAGGTGCAAGCTCAGATTCGGAGAAGTCCTTCAAAATGTCGGCGTGGAAGAAATGGGCTTTGAAAATGTTGCCATCTTTGTAGAAATCATAGCCAATATCAAAGAATCCAGACTGGATGTCGAAGCCGTGCATTTGATCCGAACGAGCGCCAGCATGCTGACTCGCGGAGATCAGGGGCGATCATGCAGCCGCAATCTAGGATAGAGGCGCCAGACTTGGCGCGATCGAGGACCGTGTCATAGGAGATATGCAAACGTAGGTATGAATTGAGCCACATCATGGCACCCACTGATGCGAATGGAGCAATGTCCCATGCACGTTGTTGCTGTGATGGATGTGTTAGCACTATCTTGTCGACAGGACAGCGTGCAATCTGCCGCATACAGCATGCTTGATATGTGCAACTATATTGCTCGGAACTATTCCAGAGTACGTTTCAAGCATCTGTCGAGTGCGGTCTTGCAGCACTTTGTCGACGTCGCTTTGCCAATGCGGCGCATCTTCCTTCTCTCTGTCTGTTCGTATGTGTAAGGTAGGTCTCGTCTTGTGAGTTAGAGGAGGCCATGGTCGTATCTCTCCAAAACGCAGCTGCAGGATGACAGCAGTTATGAAGTCAGGACAGAAGTGGCTATATTTTGAACAAGGCGTGGCGCAGGTGGGAAGCTCATTATTCACTGGGCTTGAGACCAGCTACTCTTCCGACACGGGACCGCCCAAAGTGGTATTCGCCGCAGGGTCTACTTGCGATCCGACTAACAAACATTGCGTCTTCGTAATCGGGCACAAGTGAGAGTGTACATTCGCAATCCAGCTCCGTAAGTGAATGATGCCAGCCTGAAAAGAAAGCCCAATCGGCAGGCAACTATTGATAGTGTGAGGTAGTGAGGGCGTATCATCTTATCTCAAAGGTCAATTCCTCGCCAGCGTTGAGATGGGGTGATGCATCTGCGCAGATTTGACCGACCTTCGAACCTGGGAAGAGGCCACGCTCCAGCATCTCCTGCCATGCAATGAATCTGCCAACCATGATGTAATGTGTCTGAACCTTTCGCAAGAACACGAGGTTATCACAACCTTGCAGTGCGCAAATATGGTCGCCTTTGCGAGGGATCTCGGACCACGAGTAAGCGTCTCGCGGAATGTGGTAGGGCGAGAAATATGTAACGTAGCATTTCAAGATGGCAGCATAGCTGGCAGCAATCGTCTCTAGGACCATACCTCGAATTGCAAGTGTCGTATCATTCACCGAGACTCTCAAGTCAGGTTTATCAGCCCAGGGAAGAGTTCGTATTGCTTCGCCCAACGCTATTTTCCGAGACCGCCAATCCTGGGAGGGTGAAGACCAATCTGGCACCCATGTCGGTAGAGCCATCTTAGTCTTGTTCGTGAAAGTAATGACCTCCAAGGATTCTGTCAACAGGATACATCTTGCTGCGAAGCTCTTGAACACAGACTCTGTTGACGACTTGTAGTCAACACTAGGCACCAGAGTTCTCGCATCATAGGCGAGCGCAAGCCGCGAATAAAGCTTGTCTCTGGGCACTAGACAATTATGCCAGAGCCTCGTCCTGCGCATTAGCTCAAGGAAGCCGACTTCAGATCCTTTCATAATCAGTCCAGTTTGATAGCGTTCTTCGGCGATGTCGGTGGTGAAGCGCCAGTCACCTTTCACTAAATCAGCCAAGAATCGCACAGCAGTCTTGTCAGCCACTGCAAATGCCTTGGATCGGACGTCCATCTCCACCCTTTCACGAAAATGGTAGTAGGTCTGAAAGTCAACCACCCTTGAGCCACAGAAGATGTTGGCGGAGGCTGCAAGGCTGATCTCCTGCAGGGTCCAGGCTCGAGTCCAGTAAATGTTCTCGCGCATAGCGTCGTAGCCTGCATTGAGCTTGTAAGGGCTTCTCTCGCACTCCTCCAAGGCTGATGCTTGGTCGTAGAGACTGTCGATGAAGTGGTCGGTCAGGTCAGATGGAGGACCAAGGATGATTGCAACTTCGTTTGCACAACAGTAGATATCGCCCATCAGTTGGACCTGGTCGGCTTTCTCGGCGGCATCGGACTGGTTGATACAGATGGCATCAATCCAGACACGGCGTCGGTGGTGCTAACAAAGTTAATTGCCGGTCAGAAGACTCGAAATGTGGGTTCTTACTGCAAACATCAGCCGAAGAATGGTAGCAGCTTTGTCAGGCACGCGCGTGCGAAAGCCATCGAGAATGATGTGCTTAGAAGCGACATCATATTTGCCGTAGGTGATTCTGTTCTTCGGATTCCAGGTATAAGATATCGTCGCGTACTTTGGTTTATTCTCTGATTGCAGTTTCTTGTGCACAAGTCTGCATTGTAAAACGCCGCCTTCTCTTAGGCCAAGTAGTTCTATGAGTCGAATGTTGCCCCGGGCAAGTGGCTTGTAGACATCTTTCAGATATGCTGACTGAGTGCCTTGGCTGAGCTGAGGACGATATAGCAGACCATGCTGGACATCTCTCTCATCGGCCATCCAGCTGGGCCAGAGCTCACGGCTCAGGCTGTGACCTTGTCAATTCAGGCTGTGGGTGTAGCAATATTTGGCAAGCATGAGGCATCCATGAAAGACGTGACAACAGTTCGAGAGGAAACATGATGGTGATCGGCATGTGAAAGACACAAAAGGAGAAGTGAATGCAATCCTTCTGCAACTGACTCGAAGCGGAGGAAGTCTAGAAGTTAGTGCTTGACTAGCGCTTTTAGGTAAGCTTTGGCACGGTTGCTCCCGCATTTAGCGCCGCCGGTGAGCTGACCCACGCAACGCATCGTGCCTGATCACTGAGTTCATCAAACAACATCGACTTTTCGCCCAGCAACCCTCCATCTGCAGCATCAAAATTCCACCGGATCCTCCGGTAGAGCAAAACCAATACTTACCAACACTCAGTCCACAACACCGCCACCATGTCGACGCTCGAGGATCTGGATGACTTGGAGCGCGATGGCAAGAAGGAGGAGAACAGCGACAAGGACAAGAAGAACGAAGGAAACGGCGATGCGGATATGAAAGATGCCGAGGACAAGAAGGAAGAGGAGAAAGAAGAAGAGATGATTGATGCCGAGATCCTCAACAGCAGCACACGCGACATCGTGGCCCGGCGGCGGCTGCTCGAAAACGACACGCGCATCATGCGGAGCGAGTTTCAGCGGCTGACACACGAGAAGCAGTCGATGCAGGACAAAATCAAGGACAACGTCGACAAGATCGACAACAATCGGCAATTACCGTATCTCGTCGGCAACGTGGTGGAGATTCTGGATCTGGACGTGACTGCAGAAGCAGCGGAGGAAGGCGCCAACATCGATCTGGATGCCACGAGAGTCGGCAAGTCGGCAGTCATCAAGACATCTACCAGACAGACCATCTTCCTTCCGCTGATCGGCCTGGTCGACCACGAGAAGCTGAAGCCCGGTGACCTTATCGGTGTCAACAAGGACTCGTATCTCATTCTCGACACACTACCGGCCGAATATGACAGCAGAGTTAAGGCGATGGAGGTCGACGAGAAACCGACGGAGAAATACACAGACGTTGGTGGTTTGGACAAGCAGATCGAGGAGTTGGTGGAGGCAGTTGTGTGGCCGATGAAGGAGGCCGAGCGCTTCAAGAAGATCGGCATCAAGGCGCCGAAAGGTATGCTGTCACACCATCACTTTTGCGTACATAGGCTAATCAATTTCAGGCGCCCTCATGTACGGACCACCTGGAACCGGAAAGACGCTTCTCGCTCGAGCCTGCGCCGCCCAAACCGAAGCCACCTTCCTCAAACTCGCAGGCCCACAACTCGTGCAGATGTTTATTGGAGACGGCGCGAAGCTTGTGCGTGACTGCTTCGCTCTGGCAAAGGAGAAGGCGCCATCCATCATCTTCATCGATGAGTTGGATGCCGTAGGAACGAAGCGATTCGACAGCGAGAAGAGCGGAGATCGTGAAGTGCAGAGAACCATGTTGGAGTTGCTGAACCAGCTTGACGGGTTTGCATCAGATGATCGGATCAAGGTCTTGGCTGCGACGAACAGAGTAGATGTGCTCGATCCTGCACTTCTTCGATCTGGTCGTCTCGACAGGAAGATTGAATTTCCACTGCCGAATGAGGAGGCGCGAGCACAGATTTTGCGAATTCACAGCAGAAAGATGACGGTCGACGAGGGTGTCAACTGGCCTGAGTTGTCACGGAGTACGGACGAATTTGGTGGCGCTATGCTGAAGGCCGTGTGTGTCGAAGCTGGTATGATCGCACTGAGGAGCGGCCAAAGCAAGATTTCGCACGAGCATTACGTTGACGCCATTGCGGAAGTGCAGGCCAAGAAGAAGGTGAGCTTGAACGTTGCGAATTTGTTCACGAAACATTTGCTAACGATAAACCACAGGACACGGTCAACTTCTACGCATAGACGAAGCATTGCATGGTCCCTGAGACCGAACGCTACGATAGAGCATGTATACTACCTGCAACGATTACAGTCGGTCCTCCAAAGACAGGAGTTTCTCGCATCGCACGTTCCACTTCGTTTTCTTCTCAACCTGACAAGAACATACAATCCATCCCCTCACAGGTGATGGCCTTTCCAGCCTCACTACACGATGTTGTCTTGGTCCCTTACGAATCCAGGTCTATCGATTCAACTCCCGTCCCTACTTCCATCCATCCCTCCTTCCCACTTTGTATCCACCCACCATTACACAACTCCTGTTCCGTCTGCGGTTGTCAAGCTTACCACCACCACTGCGGACGAGGGTAAGTGCGATCGGCACCGTTGACACCTTTCGGTAGGCTGAAATCCGGCTTGGACCACCACGGCGTCCAAATCTGAGGTTGGAATGTCGCTGATCTCCATCACTCTTCATCATCTCGCCGTCCAACTCCTTATGCTGAACGACTTACTGGTATCGTAGTTGGAGAATATATGTCTTGTGAGCTAATATGTTGAATTGGAAAGCCGTTGGAATGCATGGATTCGGGGGGTGAGGTGGACTGTTTGGTGGAGGAAGAGGAACCGCCACCAGTCCAGTTGTCGAGGAAATGATTTGGATCATCGACTTTGTTTTTGAATCCTAGGAGCACGGGCTTTGCGTTGTGGCGTTGAGGGTTTGGAGGCAGAAGAGCACTTGAGACTGGGGGAAATTTATGAGGAAGAGAGCTTGAAAGAGCATTGTGGTGGTTGCGTTGAAGCGAGAAGGGAACGCAGATGAAGTGAGACCTGTACAGGAGTATGTCTACTTCTAATTATGCTCCGATCCATGTGGCTGGTCGTCTCCAGAATTGGTATGTACCAACAACTTGTTTGGAATGAGAGATAGTACCTGGTGCGGAAAGATTGTCCAATACGGCTTGTCCACTTCGAGCTTTTTCACTATTAATGTTCTTGGCTGATATCAGCACCGTTGCAGTGGCCGCCTCAGATTGAGTCCATCGAATTGAGTTGATACGGAGTGCTTTTGCGAGGTTGGGATAGGCGCAAGAAGCCATGCCGAAACGATCTCAAGTGACCGATACCAACTTCGTTCTCCTCGAAGCCATCCTGGTGATGTTGGGGATCGTTAGCCTTGAGGAAAGGCGGAAAGGCGGAAAGGCTAGGCAGTATTGCACAGAATCTCTTTCGCATTGCCGTCAGCATGTGCGCCTACAGTGCCGTGGGTCGTAGTGTGTACTTCGCCCCATTCGAGATACTCTTTCTCGGAACATGGACCGCGTGCGGGATCCTGATTTTCTCTGCTCAAATTTTTTGGTGAACGAAGATCGTGAGATTGGAGCAAACGTTCGCTCACGCAGGTCTTCAGAGCAGCATTTTCGCAAAAGCGGTCAGACGGTGTATCACTGCCCAAGCTTGACCGGAAAGAGGCTTCCATAGCTAGGTGCCCATTTGCCTCGGAGAGCGACGAGAGGGCGCCATTGGGTAGATGATGTGAAGTGGCCGCAGTGTCTTATATTTCGCTCGCCAAAGTCGACAAAGCAGCACGATCGAAAAGAGAGCTGTGGAGCCTGGTACTCATAGATTTGGGGGAGCTGCAACAAAACGGCATTGATTAAATGGTGTGATATAGCAGCGCGATTCTTCAGTATTGGATCGTGATGCCATTAATGACCGTGATATTCGCCATTGGACAGGAGACCAAGTCAAGCAACGTCAGACAACGCGTGCTCTGACCAAACTCGCGCCCCAGCTTTGCAGCTGCTGAAAGCTCATCGAGGCTGATCCACTTACTCTTCTATGCAGATGGCGCGGCGTACCTGTTCAAGCACGGCTGAAATCGAGCAGCATTTCCAGTCGATGTCCGCTCTCCTCGATCGAAAAGTACATTGGTGAGCCCCGTGCTCGTTCACGTGACAAAGCCGTGTTAGGGGGGCATTAACCAGACGATGAGAAGTAGAGGCAACATTCCCTCCAAAAGCAGGCGCATGTGCCGCTCCGGTCCCCTCGGACGTGTCCAGCTGTATGCGGTGTTCTAGCAGGGAGGGAGGCTTTTGTCGTTCCTTGTTATCTCACCACCCAAACCGCTCTACATGTATCGAGATATCCTTCTTCATAACCATCGCATTCGCCACAGCCTTCCTACAACAGGCTTCCAATCCCGGAGGTCCACAACAGAACACTGCAAGCTTGCCATTCACTTGCCTCACTTCATTTTGCAGAATAGCTTCAGTATCCGGTCGACCAGGGAATTGCGCACAGGGAGGTTCGATAGGAAGAGCAGTCTTCTCCAAATCCGCAGTCCGTGGCGGATCATCGGTCAGGTAGAGATCTAGCTTGAACTGAGAATGGGTGAGAGCACTTCTCAGCTCGTGCGAACAAACGTCGTCGATTGTAGCTCTTTTCCGTACGACCCAGACCAGATGTATGGTTGGTTTACTGGGAGATTGGAGCAAGGCGTATATCTGTGAGATAGCTGCTGTGATTCCTGAACCGCCGATGAAGAAGACTATGGATGCAAAACCTCCTAATGCAGGTCGATGTCCGTATGGTCCCTCTAGTAGGAGTCGCAACGGTTGGGTGACGAGAAGGCTCTCATCTCCTTCTATGCGAGTGTGTGGCGAAGGAGTGGACAACTTGTTCTGTAAATGGCGAGTGAAGCCATGTTGAGGACGTATAAGAAACGTATGTCGCACGTTCTTCGCCACCACGACGCTAGGCCTCGATGCCATTGAATGTCGTTGAGTGATTTCATCCGAAGCGGTCTCGCGAATATTGGCCTCGAGAGCTTTGTCGTTGGGTTGCCGTACTTCCGCTGCCTCTTCAAACCAGGAGCATAGTGTGAATGGATGGCTCTCATACCCCTGCAGTCTAGCAGGATCGTACAGGAAGTAATGCTGACCGGCACGGGGCATTTTTGAGGGAGGAAGAAGGTCGGTGACTTCAATGCGCAATAGCTCGGATTCTTGTCTGCCAGAGATGGTGGCCGGCTTGCTCGACGAGTTGCTGCGACCAAAATGAATGTAGCATAGACGTGCAATTCTCAGCAGTCGATCCAGGATCCAAATTGCTATCGCTGGCCACAAAAAGCCACGGAAGGCACTCTTGTCATCGAGGATGTCGAAATGCATCCAAAGCATAGGTATGATCACGATTGCAAGCACGATATGGACAAGAAGAAATGTATCGTACGCCTTTCTCCGGAACCAGAAATGTGAGAGAGCGACCATTGTACAAACGAAAGTGACAGTCTGCGAGGAGTCAGTCTTGATCAAATTTTAATCATACTGCTAGACCTCTTACCGCAACTCCGTAATGCCAGAATGCGATGCTCCACATTTCGCGATAAATGCCTTGCTTATGGCGAACGATCGAGTATCCCGTAGCGTGTCCGACAGCAATCACAGCGAACATGCGGGCAATCCATCGATGAAACTGGCTGAATGCATCATATGGCCAAGACATCAACCAAAGCAAAGGATTGTTCCTCGCAGCAAACACCCATACGAGCGGTATATGTGCCGCGGCAAGTGTCCCGAGTCGGTTCGAGATAAGCTTTCCGAGATTCAGCTTGTGATCCGGAACATATATATTGCCCGCTACATCTTCGTAGCCGACAAAGCAGAAGATGAAGGCCAGAGCAATATGACCGAATATCGCCAACGCTTCTGCTCTTGTCGAGGCCGTATGGTGTTTGCTGCCACTCATCAATGGCCGAAGGAGGAAAGGTTGGAACTCTGCTTTGAGCTCGGTCTTGGTCCGCCAAAGAGATCCCACCAGGAACACCATCACCCAGTATCCATAAAGAGCGAAGGAGAAGCTAAAGTTGAACATAAAGGAGCGCTCCCTGACGGTCGTTGATCTGTAAGCCAGGTCGAACCAGTCGTCGGAAGGTAGCACTGGCTCCGTGAAATTCTCCTTGTTCGCATCCTTGGCGGAGATGATAGTGACATTCGCAAGAGGTGTAGCCTTGGGGTTTGACCGAAAAGCCTCGTAGCTGGGCAAACTCATACCACTCGCAATGCAGCTCGTATTTGCTGCATCCAGACCCTGTTCGATTTCGGCGGCTGTACAATGTTTTTCTGCGCAGTAGAAGAAGGATTTTATGGCGTTCTCAGATGTGCATGGCAGTTGCTGCGGTACCTGCGAGTCGAACCATACTTTCCTGTAGATAACACCACATGCTTGGACGCAGTACTCCGACTTGTCTAGCCAAGGCACGTAGCCGGCTTGAGTGCCCAAGAAGAACAGCAGAAGGCATAGTGCCGCCGGATGACGCATGGTGTGATGTTCCTTTGACCTGTGCTGCAGGTGATTAATCAATATCTGTTCAGCCGCGAGAGAGGTAATACGGGAGGGCAGAAGGGCGAAGCTTGGTAGAGCTTCTACGTATTGGGCAGCGTCGGTCCATTTGTTGTTCGAGACCGGTCCAAGCCAAGGATCACGGCGCACACTAGCACGGAGAGCAAGATAGTTGAATGTGAGTGCGATGTCACAATCGAAGGCTAACGCAACTGCCGCTTGCACCGATGTATGACCATCAATGTGGTTGGATCAGATAAGATGACGATAACAAATGCCGAGCATCCAAGGTAGGTCGCAGGGAAGTGCTGGTGGCGCACGTGGTCCAGGAGGCCATTTAAGTTTGAATGCATGTTCAGGATACAAAGCCGATACTGAAACCGTGGCCAGAAATGCGGGCGGCCTCCCGCACTTGCAAGCACTGGCACTGGCAATGCCCGGCGGCGGCGCTCAATAAATGATTGTCTCACGAGCACGAGCACGAGCACGCGCAAGTC